>VWPW01000381.1:0-164128 GCA_013389825.1 Crypturellus undulatus
CATCCCTGGTGCACACAGCATCCCTGGATCATGCAGCATCCCCAGGTCCCTCTGCTCCACTGCAGCATTCCGCACAGGCAGGGAACAGCCTGGGCTCTCCCAGTCTCTTTTTCCAAATCCTACCTTGCCCTGACTGTGGCAACAGATATGCGGGATGCTGTCATCGGGGATGCTCCAGTCCCAGCACCTTGTGCTATGCTAGCAGCAGTGCAAAGTCAGGTGTGACATATTGAGCTTGGAAGATGGCTTTGTGCCCCTAAGGCATGTTAGCAAATGACTGTATGTCACACCAAAAGGCAAAGAGGTTGTACCAGGAGATGCAAAGCAAAGCAAATTCCCTCCACAACCCTGCAAGGGCCCTTAGCAGCCTCATCCCCTGTGCAAACAGAGCCCCAGCACTTGGGACAGGCAGCAGCCTACTGCACAGCTCTGTGGCTTCAGCTCACTTCTCAGCTCTGCCACAAACCTCCCACATGAGCCGGGGTGTCCCCTACCTGCTGCTGTGTCACCACTGCCTTCCTTTTGGGTGTTCAAAAGGGAATTGCAACAGCGAGATGGGAGGCGCTTGGCCATGCTGACTCTGGAGAAGGCTCTCTAGCAAGCAGAGCCTGGCTTAGTCCCAAAGGAGCCTGCTTTGTGTACGCCCTCTAAGAGCACTTTGGTAGTGAGCAGTCGTAACAACACATAAAAGCACAGTTTAATGGCTTACTATAAACCCTACTGAAAGTCAGCAAAGAAAGCAGAGGATTTACTATATTTCTCTGCTCTTCCCCACTTCTCCAATGATCTGCCTCACTTCCCTTCTGCAGTGCTGGTTATTTTTGTTTCTCTATTCTGTGATTTAATAAATAGACCTCTGCTTTTACAAGCTTGGATTTTTGTTTTTCTCCCAAACAGACCCCAGAAACAGGAGGCTAATGCATTCCTCGAGATGCCTCTGCAGAGCCAGGAGGCTGTGCTGGCGTGCTCAGAACCTGGCAGGGAGGTGACATGGGTGCCTGGATGCTGGTGTCACCTCAGCAGTTATTGCTGACAGATGCACAGTTAACAGTCTGCCTTTTAAATGCGTGTCACTTTGGGATCTTAAAACACAGGCTGGTGAAGAGCAGTCTCCTTGTGCTGCAGTGCCAGGACACTCACTCCAGCCCCTGGCAGGGCAGGAACTTCCCGTGCCGGATCTGATCCATGCGAGCACTGTCGGGAACTGATGGCTGCAGCTGGTTTTCATCCTGCCGGACAAGGCAGGAGAGAAGCCAGCTCAGGGCTCCCTCCACGCCTACACAGGAGTTGCCCACACGCTGCCAGCTCTCCCGGTCTCTGGGGACAGGATTCAGGACAGATCAAGAGCCAGGTGTGGCAGAGGAGAAGGTGCTTGGAGAGTCAGCACCTCTTCGTCCCTGCTGGGCTGCGTCACCTTGGGCCCCATCCATCTCTGCAGATGGATCTGTGCGATGAAGGCTTGCCTGCATCCCCACTACCCACTGCTGCCCAGGAACCCAGTGCCGTCCCAGGTGCAGCAGCAGAGACCCTGCTTTGGAGCGGGAAGATCCAAGGTTGTTCCCCGCCTCACAAAGACCTCAAGGGCTATATGGAAAAAGTCGGGTGACAGGTGGAAAGTGTGGGGTGCACAGGTTGTCGTGCTGACTGCTGCAGGAAGGCCCAGGAGGCATCAGTAACGTGCGCCCTCAAAGCACCGTGCAAGCTACCAGGAGGGTGAGCAGCGCGGGGACACTCGCACCACTCTCCTCCACTCGCCGCTTCCCTTTGCACTCCCGACCCCAGGGGAGGGTGGCAGGCAGAGCCCGCGGCCAGGCGCCCCGCACCAAGCTTGCCAGCATCCCGGGGATCCCCCGTGCCTGCGGAGCTGCCCTGGCTGCTCCTCGCTTCTCCCTAGTGAAGAATTATGTAGCATGAAGAAGCCGGCTCCACCATCTTGAACTGGCAGTGAACTTTGCTTTCTACATATAAATACAGATAGCAATCACACCCCAATCAGCACACAAGCTTCAGGGCATCATCACGGCAACTCTAACTTTCCCATTACGATAATGTGATTTTCACTCAGTCTATAATATCACCAGCCATGAATAAAACAACTGGCTTTCCCTCTCTCTCTGTCTCTCTCCCTTCCCTCTGTTCCCCCCCTCCCTCGCTCCCGCTTCCTCTCTCCCCCTCTCCCAGATCACAGTCTCTGCATACTAATGATGGCTCCGTACGGCTCCCCGGGCACCATCTCTGGCGCAGGGAGGGCCAGGCTCCGGCTGCATCCCTCCACCTCCTGGGGGTGTCACAGGGCCTTCAGCTCCCTTTAGCCCGCTGGGATAGATGAATCCCGGCTGGATGGGAAGGGACACGCTGGTTTCTGGTCCTGGTGGCAACCTCCTCCCGCAGTGGGGCAAGGACGGAGGTGGCTGGGTAAAGGGGGGGCTCTCATGTGTCCAGCTTTTGCTCCGCTCAGAGTCTCTGTGGGGTGGGAGTTGTGTCCATCCCATTCCGGGAGCCTTGAGCAGCTCACCCTGGTGCTTTGGCCAGGCTTCTGCTCTAACCTCCCGCGGGTTTGGAGTCCTCAGCGATATGCAGAGGCTGGGTCTAGGAAACGATCTAGCTGAAAACAGCCCTGTCACAGAAGAATGATTCATTCCTAGTCCCTGAACCGAGCTGAACTGTCTCAGTGCTTCTGAGGGACCCTTACGGATTTGCTGAGACCCTTCTGAAAACCATCATGTGGGATCAGACCCATACTGCTGTGGGTCCTGACACGGCCAGTATTAGTAAAGGTTGTCACAGAGGAGAAAATGTTTTTGCAGTGTTTTAGGTAACAGCTCTGCTAAGGGCTCCTGCTCATTTTGGAGCTCCAGAACTGCGTCTTGATGAGGCTAAAAGCAGCCAGAAAGGGCAGCTGTCTGGTTTCCATGATTTGTAGCACTCGGATCATCACTGTGTAGGCTCTGGTGTAATCAGAGCTCCACCATGCCCCGTGCTCTGTCTCCAGCTCCAGCAGATGCCCTGGGCCTGGTCTGTGCACCCTTTGGGACCCTGCTGGCATGGGGACGACATGGAGGGGAAGGGTCAAGTGTGCTAGAACTTAAGTAATGTTGTTTGACTTTCCCATTTTTAACTCCACAAACTGCCATGCTAAGGCACAAGCACTGGGAAAAATTTGGGTTTTCCAGAATATGTGAATCCAAGGTGCAAAGTCAAAGCTGGGGTTCACTCGCATCTTCCCTGCTTGGTTTTCTGCTACCAAAGCTTTCCCTAGAAGTTTCTTGTTTGGGGAGACTGATGACTTGGAGTATTGCAGAGGTGCCTAACCTCAGGCTCCACACCACAACCAAGACACTATCCCTTTAACTGCTCTACACCCAGTGCTTTGGTTAGGGTTGTTATCTCAGGGTGGGACATTAATTCCCTTGAACACCAGCAGCTGGTCCTGGGTGGGAGAAGTATTGGGAAAGAGAGAGGGGACAATTATAAGTTATAAGGTGCAAGAACAGCTGCCCTCATCTCTTAGTTATTTTTTTCTGTAGACTCCATACAGCAGTGAAGGGAAAGAGGCTCTCATGGTTTCTGTGCAGGACTGGGATCTAGGTTGGCTTTGATGGGCCAATGTGCTGGCTGTGACTACAAGCCTTCTGCCCTTCCCCAATTATGGTAGAGCTCTGCCCTGGGCTTCAGCTGACATTCTGGTCCTACCCAGCACAGGAAAGGCAGAGAGATCAGCGGCTGCTGCTCCATCTTGGGCTTTGGATGAAGGAACAGTGACACATATGCTCAGTCTCTCCCCTTTCTGAAGATGGAGGGATCCTGTCTAAGGTTGGTGGCAGTGTCTGGGGATGGCAACTGGGAGATCTGTGCTCTGTCCTTCCCAGAAGCTGCTGATGAGCCTGGCTGTCTTCTATGCTATGCTTTGTCCTTGGGAATGGAGATTGATCTCTTTTGTTGTGATGTGACTGTTTCCCTAAGAGAGGAAGGGCTAAAGAGAGTTGCTGGATAACCGTCAGGGATACTGTGGGATACTCTAAATGGTGCCTGAAGCAGAACTAGGGCCGTAAACGGGGCAGGATGTTGTGTAGATTAAGACAGTAGGCGCCTGACAGCATTGGGCCAAGCGTGACTGGGTTCAACAAGCTGCAGCATAGCAGTGCCAGCACTTCCCAGTGCATGGCTGGATACCTGGGCAGGGCGATTGGAGCCTCTGTCCTCTTAGCCCTTTTCCAGGAGGGGATGAGCATGGAAGTTTCATGTGACAAAGGCACCTGTAGCAGAAACTGACACTGCAGTCCCTCCTAGATAGCAAGTACCATGAGACAGCAGATAGGATGTGGCTCAAAAGGAGAGGCTGGGACAAACTACCTGCTTGCTCCTGCCTATAGGCACTCACAACCTGTAAGTCCCCTTATATAAATCAAGCTAATGACCCTCCCTATAGTCGGGGTGTTTTCAGGGATGGCTCTGTCTCTCAGGGTGACATGGGCTGATTCTGGGGCTGCAGTGGTCAATGCCATGAAAGCCTGGAAAATGCTCTGCAGAGGAGAAAAGCCTGTTGGGCAGGTGTGCACGGGGGCAAGGACATGTCATGCTCACTCCTCCCCACCAAGGGCTCTGGTGCTAGGATGTTGGGTGCTTTGGGTTTTAGAGACAGTTGGGTTCAGTCCTCAGTGTTGCCTTGTCTTCTCCTTGAGCAGCTGGTGGCAATAGCTTTCTTCCCATCCCTGCCAGAAAGAAGAGGAGGTCTCCCCAAACAGTGCCGACACCTCTGCCAGTTGATCCCAACACGGTTCCTTCACAGGGTTTTCTCCAAATGGCAGAGGACATGTCCCCAGGCGGGTGACGGAGCCATTGGAAATGAATGGGTCTGTAATGGGGGTACCTGCTGGCAGGGCTACCTGGGAGACGCTCTTATCTGTCATCTGATTTATCCAGGTTAAAAGGCTGCGATCAGTCACCAAGGTAGATTCATTTCCCCAGTAAATAGTGCCCGAGGGTTTCCAGGACCTATTTTACTGCTAAGCACTCTTTCCAATGCTTGAATACCTTTGTTCCCAATGGAGCCATAGCTGGCTGATATATATATATGATATGGGAAGTCCCTGTGACTTTTTTTTATTTTTGCTCTGCTCAGCTTCTGGCCTTGTCTTAACTGCTCTGGACTGTGCGATGAAATGAGCTGTCCAAGGCTTCCCATCATTTGGGGGTGAGTCCAGCTGAGACTACTCGTGACTTCCAGGAGTCCTGCCCCAGTGAGACAGGCTCTGTGCAAAGCCTAGAGAAGAGACCTGTGGGGCAAAGAGGAGAAGTTTGAGAAGGGAGATAAATGATGCTCAGGTCTGGGATGGGGATGCTGGGTTTGAGCCCAGCTCTCCTGCTTTTCCTGTCATCACTGAGGGACTTGGGGGTGCTGGCAGAGCTGGACTGGAGAGCAAGTCACCCTGTGGTGGCTGCACAGTCATTTTGTCTACTGACTTGCTCTTACTGGACCTCCTTGGGGAGGGGCTACCGAATCGGGGGAAGCAGTGACCAGGGCTGTGAATAAGGTTTTAGTTTCCATCCTTATTTTTGACTTACCTTGCTCTCTTCTTTTTTCAATTACAATCAACAAAGCTGCCCCCCAGAATGAGCTCCAGCAGGCTGCTGTCCCCAGCCAGGCCTGCACAGCCAGCACTGTGTCCTGCCCTCTCCCTGGAGCTATCCCAGGCCGAGTGAGAGCTGGCAGCTCTTTCCTCCTGTACCTTGTTCCTCTGTACTTTTTAGGCACTTCTCGTGTAGATGCGTGAGATTTGGCTGCTTTTATTCTTCCTTTCTCTCTTTGATGGACCTCTTATGTTGTTCATCATCCCAAATCGGTTTGTTAACTTCCTCCCGCTCTTCCCCATCCTCTCCCACTCCTCCTCCCCCTAATTAGATTTAGAGTGAAGGGCTAATAGAGTATTACTGCAAGGGACTAGGCAAGCTTCCCAAAGTGCTTACCTAAGGGGAGAGCACTTTGACTAATAGATGTGTGTTAAGGCAATTCATCCTTATGGTCCTGAGAGCTAGAGTGGGGGCGGACAAACGGCCCAGGGCAGGTCTCAGTGTTACTCTGGGTTTCTTGCCAGAGCTTCCAAAGTATGTGACGTGTAGTCAGACCATTACTTCTCTCAGGTGCAACCTTAGGGATGGGTTTCAAGTCTAACTTGCCCTTTAGTTACACCTGGGATTTGGCTCTCAACAGGCGGGAAATGGTTCCCTGTCTGTTGTATGTAGAAGCTCTCCTGCTTCAGGGAAGGATTCTTTTTCTCTCCATGAAATGCTTGTGCAGGGCATCCAAGGCAAACAGAGCTGGGTTATATTTTTAAGTGAATGGTGAATTGGTGCTTTGAGCATTGAATCATGCAATGGTGGCTATCTTAGGGACCACAAGACATGGGGACAACCAAAAAGAGCAAAGGAATCTATCCTGGTCGTACAGTGCACTTCCAAAGCAGCTGCACACCTAGACCTTCCTCTCAAGGAGTTTTGACATTTTTTTTTCCTCCCCTGCAGATGCTTTGGCTTTAAAGCAGTCTGTGCAGCATTTTTCCAATGGCTTTACCCGGTGCTGAAGAATGCTGAGCTCCGTTCCCAAGCCTGGTGGTTTCCCTGGTGAACCAGCATTGCAGAGGGAGGCTGGAGCTGTGCAGGGAAACAGCCCTGTTGCCAGAGCCCAAGGGACATACTGGGATTGTAGACGGTGATGATCAATTGCTCTATCCCTTGCTGTTTTTTTTTTTTTTTTTTTTTTCCCTCTGAACTTGTGCTAGGGCGCAGAACCGATTGGATCAGCCTGGCAGCCCATCACCAACGTCATCTGCAACCTTCAAGTGTTTTGCAGCTTAATCTCCTCTGGACCCCTGGAGGGCATCACACTGACATTTTAAACCCTGTAAATGGCAGCAGCACTGGGAGGTACCGGGAGAAAAGCCAAGTGCTTCAGTAAGACGTGAGCAGGCACAAGCCTGCATGGATGTGCTTGCTCGTTAAGTGGACGGGGGCACCTGAACACGGGAAAGAAGGAGCAAGGGGAGCCTGGTGGAGGTGCAAAACCAGGAGTGGGCATAGGGGACAGAAGCAATGGAAATGATAAGGAATGGGCTTTTTACGTATTCCTGGCTTTGCTTTCTGATCAGCAGCGTCTCTATAAAGGAGATATGTGCCATGTTACCCAACCTGGTTCTATCTGTACATGACAGAATGGGCTTAACTCATCCAGCTTTACTTCACCTAAAGCCAAGGCTTGGTCTGGCTCACATGGACTCCTGGGACCACCCATGGGGACATCTCAAGGGAGCAGCCTGGCCACACAGAGTCTGTCACCCACACACAGGGAGTGATGCCCAGGCACTGTGCTCTGTGTCTCTTCCCCTCGCCAAGGGCGTGAAACCACCAAGGGCCAGAAGCCGCCAAGTGCTGGGACTGCAACTGGATGCTGTACATCCCACCATCAGGGAGGAGGAACTGAAAGCCTCCCCGTGAGCCGGACACCGCTCGCTCCTGCCCTGAGCAAAGGCGCAGCGCGGGGTCACCCCATGGTGCTCCCGTCGGGAGGAGGCCTTTCCATGCCCGCAAACCCCTAGTGAAAGACAATCAGGCTCGCTGTCACCAAGCTAATTCCGATGGCATAAAAGCAGTAATGAAATTCACGGCAGGATTAGCCTCTCCATCCAATGGGCCGGCGCCACAGTGACATATCGTGCTTCTTGCCCGAATGTAACACACCATCTAATTTACGTCGTGTAGCGAGCGGGAATGAAATGTTCATAAAGAATTGCTGAATCTTGTCACCTTAACTGCGGCCCCGGGCTCTGAGGCATCTGTCAGAGAGAGGAGAGCAGAGGCGGCGGCTCCTGCCTCACAAAGCTGTGGCCAGGGCTTTGGGAGCAGGGAGATGGCTGTGTTAAATCTTCTGGGTCTGGCAATGGAGACAGAGCATGCAGGAATCAGGAGCCCCAGATCGATGAGGCTGCTCTGGATGAGGGGGGCTGTAGGGCTCCCGTGTATCCTTGAGCCTGCCCACAAGGTTGAGTGGGGCTAGCGATGGGGACGGGGCTCCAGGCTCTTTAATCCTCCCTTCGAAGGCCTGTAACCACAGGAGGGAAAGGACCTGTGGTTGTGCATGGATAAGGATTCCTGGAGATCCACGTACTTGCAGCAAAATACAAGTGACCATCTCCGGGCTAGGCCCCATGTGCTGGCCCACGGTGGCCAGCAACCCTGGACATTTTCTCATCTCGAGAAGCGTGTGTGCATGCCCCTCCTGCTTTGGTTCGGCAGCCCTGTCTTCCCCCCCTCCCTTCCTCAAATGTTTATTTGCAGTTAATTTTCCTGGATCCTAATGGCTTGGATCCTGCTAGGGGGGATCATGCTTGCCTCTTCAGTCAGAAAGTTTGCAGAAAAAAATAGCCCTTTCCTGTTGTGTTTGGAGTAATAGCGTCTCGGTGTCCGGAGGGGAGTTGGCAAGGAAACAAGGAAGTTTATTAAGAGTAAGAGATTGAATTCCACTGGGTTTAATTGGAACTGCTTGAGCAAGCTGGGGATGGGATCCGTCCGGTCTGACCCCCCCAGAATCAGCACCACTGTCTCCGTGTGTGCTGGGGCCATAGGTACCCAGCTGCTTGGAGTAGGGACAACCTGCTGATGTCCAGCTGCTCCTGGGGCTCTGCCACCCTATTGCCTGATGGGGATCCCCTTGCTTGGGGAAATTAATCCAGCTTGTCCTTGTCCCTTTGTTCATCAGCAGGTGGTAGGATCCCAGTAAGGGACCTCTCTGCAGGTCACCTGCCTCTGTAGTGGCAGGTTGGAAAGGCTTCGGGTCTGAAATGACTGCAGAAAAACTGTATTTGTGTGTCTGTCTTGCTCTGGAAGTTTGGTGCATGCAGCTATGTGAGCAAAGGAGATGTAGATTGTGTCCCTCCCGCTGCGGCCCAGTCACTTGCATCACTAAAACCTGATGGATTTTATTCCAGGACAGGGACAGCTGAGATCTGGCATGCTCATCACAGCCCAGGGCTTGACAGGGGCTGCACAGTGTGTGGTGTGTGGCAATGTGATAGCAGCTTGGATAGAGGTTTAGGAATAGTATACTGAATTTGAGTGGCCTGCAGTGGTTTCTTGTGCCAAAGGGACCAGGGGGCAAATTTGCTCTCAGTCCCACACTATCCCTCGGGGTGCTGAGTGGTTTCTGCGTCTGATTCCCTATGGATGAACACAGCACAGGTTGCCCAGCTTAGCGACTGGGTCCTGCTACCTGCAGAACAAGCCCAGCATCTTTGGCTCTCTGCAGTGCTGGTCTTTGTGTGCAGAGCAACACGGACACATGCCTTTGTGGCTGCAAAATGAGCCCAGAGTGGGTTGATTTGGGCTGACTCCCCCTCTGGTGAGACCCTCTTCTGCCCAACACAGAGCTGAAACAGGTAGTAAATATTTTATTTGCTGACCACAGTAAATGTGGGCTCACAGAGACATTTCTGAGTTTCACCTTGAATTTGGCTGATTGCTCAGCTGAAAACAAACTTCCAAATTAAAGAATTACTCTAAATAATTTATTACCTTATTTACTTTAATTTAAAAAACTGCTTCCCCTCGAATTAAGATATATTGCTTCAAATTAAATGCTTTATTAAACCTAAAATTAAACTTTTGGGGGTTGGGAAAGGAAGACTCTTTAATTTGGCCCACGTCCTGAAAACTATCTTTTCCCATTGCTTCATGTAGGAACTGTGGAACAAAAGCAACAGAAAATCCCTATGTGCTGGTTTGCTTTTTGCTCCCACCCACCTGGGAGGCCAGTGGGTTTCTCTCTCCAGGCTCTCCTGGGATGGCACATGGCTGCAGTTGCAAATCCAAAGGGAAGACATCTCCAAATCCAAACCTCCCAGAAACAGAGTGGAATTCAAGCACTTTGTGGCTATTAAGCTTTGCAAAGTCTGTTGTCTCTGCAACCTCACTGTGTCGGTGAAATTGTCCTGGTGACTGACTGTGCTCCAACTGTTACCTCTAAACAGATGAAAAGCAGAAATATCCAAGGTGCGACGCTATGCAGCTTTGTCATACTTGTGTATAGTAGACTGTAGGATCCTTTGAAATATATACATGCTTATATATATTTTAAATATTTTTCTTGGTTGGAGTCCTGTGTTGGGACTCCTGAAGGTGGGATTTCAGATGTGTGCTTTACCCCATGCTCCAGATATGACCTTCACATCTGATGTGTATCGTGTATATGACACGATATAACCTAGAGTCTGTTCCCCTGTGAACCTGCCCACACAGAGCTTTTCTGCAGATTAATGCTAGGTTGATATCCAGGCCACAGAGGTCAATGAGGCAGACAGCCTAGCCTATGTGGAAGTGTATGCAGGCTAAGATGGTCATGAGTTTGCTAGTTCTCCAGGGCAGAGCAATCTGCTTTGTCTGCACTGCACCTAGCATGGTCGAGAATTCCTAGGATCTGGCTGGCCCCTGCACATCAGTGGCAGCATTTGCAAATTTATGAAGGGTTGCTAGAGCGGCTTTAGTTCAGCACGCAGCTCCCTGTATATGTGTATACCTGTGCACCAATATGATCACTGCAGAGGCCCCTAATGCCCTGTGTCCTTTGGAAGCAGGGAGAAGTCTGTGCCACTCAGTTTAGGAACAACCTCTGCATGGACTGTCTGGTGGCATGGGGCTGATTCTCCCGTCCGTCCTCTGAGCGGTGAACAGTGCTGGAGAAGGGACCTCCCAAGGGGCTGTGGTAACTCCAGTTGCTCACAGGTGCTGGGTTCTTGTCGGAGCACGATTGCTTTTTGGACCTGCAACCCATAATGGCCTCCACAGCCCTCCAAGGTGCTGGGAGAGCGATAACCGCTGCGGTGAGCGGGTGTTCGCTGGGCAAACCCTCTTATGTAGTTACTACGTAAGTCAAGTGTATTTACAGGAGATCTTGCTGCCTGTAACTTAAAGCTTTAGCGAAACAAATTGGAATTGCCTTCTGGAGGCCATTGTTATAAATTACAGCCCCAACATCTGTCCACATCTGCAACGTCTAGACAACCCGTCTCGGCTACGGGAGCGAAGGGGGGAGCGAGTGCAGCGGGGAGGGAGGTGTGGGGCTAGCGCAGCCCAGCCCAACGGTGCCTTTGTGCCCACCGGAGCTCAGCGCGGGTCCGACCAGAAGAGATTTCCAAGGGCAGCTGAGGCAGGGAGCCTGTGAAACCTCCCTCCACCTTCTCCCGTTGCAGCCCGTGGACTGACACCAGCAACAAATTTGGTCCTCGGATGCCGCCGCTGCCTTATTTATGGCATGTTGGAGGATGCGCGAAGGAAGGCAGCGCCTTCAGGCAGGCTTGTTCCTGTCTCCCCAGCCCCTGTGCAGCGCTTGCTTGCGATAAAGAGGCCGGGCCATCAGCTGAGCGATTGCGTGTTTTTTTTTTTTTTTTTTTACAGTTCCTAGCGCAAACCTTCTCATTTATATGTAAAGTAGCCATTAGTCATAGCTCTGTTCCCTCACACTGCCTGATGTACAATCACATTTTGCAGTGGATGAATCTTTCCACACAGCTGCTCTGCTATGAATAATCCGTTGCTGGGTCCATAAATCAGAAAAAAATCATGCACCTCCTTTGCCTGATCCTTACACAAAATCATATATTTTACATGAGGACAAGCTAAATATTCATGAGGCTTTAAAAGCCTTTTCTGACTATGAGGGGCTGTTTTTGTTCTGGTGGGTCAGGCTTAGTGGGTTCCCGTTTGTTTTCCTGGATTAATAAAGAGAAATCTTTCTTCCCCCTTTGCTACCGTTTCAGGTAGCAACACCAAACTCCCCAATGATGCTCGTCCGAGGTTCTCACGTGTGCCAGAGGCCTGATGAATTCATCGTTGCTGCCATTTCAAGGACAGGCTGACAGAAGGGGTTGCAACCATGGAGGGGTCCCGGCGGCGCGGGTGTGCAGGGAGGTGGCCAGGCCAGGCTGCGCTGGGAGGTAAAGCAGCTCTCAGTGCTGTGCGTGGGGACCTGAGCAGGTTGTGTGTGTCTCTATATGGATCCCTGCACATGCACAGCCTGGCAGGACTGCCCAGGTGCAGCACCGGGGCCGAGGATTCCCTCCTCTGGATGAGCCCTCTGTCCCAGGATTTTGGATTTCCCAAGGCATCCCACAGTGCTCTGACCTTTCTATCCAGTGTCTCCAATAGTGGTGATGGTGCCCTGCAAACAGAGAGAGTCTCTTATGCCTCTGGGGGGCCATGGGGTTATTCACCTGGTACTTGTGGAATTGGTAGCTCCACATCACAGAAAGGGGCCGATCTCACCTTCTCCTTCCCAGCCTTGGGCACAATGCCCATCCTCCCTCCCCTCCCACTACCTCTGGCATTTGTCTGATCACAAGAAAAGCCAATTCGATTTGCCCCTGAAGAAGTGCTTAATCTGTGTTTCCTAGTTGTTTTTTTTTTTCTGCCACTGAAATGAATTAAAACCGCTCACTGTGCTGGCAGGTAAGCATCAGGGCCAGTTCAAGGGGCAGGGTGGAAGGAGGTGGAGGACAGAGGTGGGAGATAGAGGGCTTGGACCCTTTGCAGCAGCATGGGGTGTGAATTCAGCTTGACTTTTAATGTGAACCCACCGCCTGGCTCCTCTGAGGACAAGCCTCTCTCTCCAGCACTACTGAACCAGCACAGAGAAACTGCTCTCCATGCATGGACATCTAACTTACCCCTCTGTGTCAGTGTCCTCACATCCCTCGTTAGTTCCAGCTGATGGGCACTGTCCCATCCGGCCCCACAGTGAACATACTTCATGCTCTGTGGTCTTGGTCACGCTCTGGGTGCTGCAGCCCTGTCTTGTGCTTGGCAGCTTCTCCCGCTCAGGAGCTCTGACTCCACCGGGCTTTGTCCAGGTGTTCAGGGTTGTACAACGCACCCGCATTAAGGGCTGCTGCGGCTGCAAATATCCTGCAGGGCAAAGGGAATAGTGAAAGGCTCCTACACCAGTCATCTCCTCTCCTTTTGCTTCCTTTAGTTGCAACTTGGAAAGAAAAAAAAAGCCAGGAGACTGCCAAAGCAGAGGAAAACAAGGCCAAACACACACAGATGGTAAGCCAACAAATTTAATTTAAAATAATCCTTTATTATTCAAAATATTAAAATTCAGGCAACAATGCCCAAAGGAACTGCACTGATTAAAGCTCCCTAATGTTTCAAGGCCAAATCTTGCCACTTCCTCCAAGGGTCACTGGGACAAGAAGTGAAACCCCTCTGGAGTGCTGAAGAGGCAGGTCTGTACCTGCTGTACATCATTTAACCAAACACTTACTTACTGACCCAATCTGCTTCACTTAAAGCAAAGCACCAGCTGTTCCTTACCCAATTAATGATTGCCACAGCAAATTAACATGGCGTTACACCAGGCGTGGATGTGGTCCGCAGAGTCTAGAATGCACAGAGCAATATGCTATTGCAAAAATAATCACAGTAATATCTTTACTGTTAGGTAGCATCCTTCATCTGGAAGCTCCCTGTGCGCTATACGGCTTGCTTCATGCAGCAGACATTGTAGCGAGGGTGTTGAGTGGAGGAAGGGAAGAATATGATCTTAGCTGAATGATGGGGAGCAAGAGCTGGACAGGTGAGAGTCAGCACTCACCACACATATCTGGCTCTTGGTTCCTGCAACGCAAATGAAATGTTATTTATTTGGTTAAAAAATTGCTGAACTTGAGGTGTCCCTTCCGTCTGCCTTGCCTGCTGTTGACCTCTCCAGTGTCTCTACTTCTTCCGTGTGCTGAGGGTGCCTCAAAAGCACTGGGCTGTGGCAGGGATCTTTGGTCTTGGCCTTCAGTAGGTGTCACAGCTCAGCAGTGTGGCCATTCTCCTGCTCTGGGACCCACCAGACAAGATAAGCTGTGGAGCACAGAGCCAGCTGACTGGACGCAGTGAGCATCCCTCAGCGGGAACAAGCTGCAAGGCTGGGCTGCAGATGCAGCAGATTCAGACAGGGTTCAAGAGCTGAGGCACTGGGCTCTGTGCTGAGTGTTGTCGGGTCAAACTCTGCCTCTCTGATTACTGCCTCAGTCTCTTTGTACTGTGTACTGACCCATAACCCCCCCAAACAGATGTAACACACTGTGGCAGAGACTGTCCCCTTGTCCCTCTGAGGCCACCCTGTACCATGGAGTCCTGAATTTGAGGAAAAACTTACTTACTGGGAGAGTAACAGAGCAGTGGAGCAGGTTGCCCAGAGAGGTTGTGGAGTTTCCTTTTCTGGAGATATTCAAAACCCACCTGCACACAGTTCTGTGCAATGTGCTCTAGGTGACCTCGTTTGTGCAGGGGGCCTGGACTAGATGATCTCCAAAGGTCCCTCCCAGCCTCAACCATTCTGTGATTCTGTTGTTGTATAAGAGAATAACTGAGTTCTTTCCTTTCACCAAAGTCAAGTCCACTACCTAAACACTGACTGTCATTTTGGCTCCACTACAAGTCTGTGCTTTTCATGACCCAGCAAAGTCAACCCCTATAAGTTACAATCCAGATAGATCAATCAGCCTACAGGGCTTTGGGACAGTGGTATCTAGTGCTGAAACATTACACATTTCAATTTTCCTACAATTAAGCTAGCATCAAATGTTATTGACAAATAAACCAGGCGATCAAAGCCCTTGAGCCCTTCGTGCTGCTGCAGAAAGGTTGCATTTACACCCCAGCCAGCGGCATCGTCCCTGCAGGGAGGAGCTGGGCCCCAGGCTCCAGCAGCCCCCAGCCACCCGCAGCACAGTTACAGGAGCTGTCCCTTTGTAATTATAGGACTCAAGGTAATTACTGTTATTTCTATAATTGTGGTGTTTTTAGTGTTGTCGGCAGCCTAGAAAACACCCAGGCATATTACATACAGGCAAGCTTTCATCTCGGGTTTTTAGCTCGAACTATGATGATCAAGAGTGTGGTGGGGCAGTCCGGGAATAGCAGTCGGCGTCCTGGTGACCTGGAAGCTGTCTTAGGAAGATTTCAATGTCCTGGGACTTTAGAGGGAGGACAGAAGATTATCCCTGCCTCCTGCTAGTATCGAGTTTACATATGAAAAGGCCAGGACACAGCCCTAGCTCCTGCATGGGGTCACATTGCCCTGTTACCTCTGCTGGGTAATGTGATGGAGAACACACCTCTGCCATTGGGTTATGGTATGGTTTTTTTTTTTTTTTTTTTGATTATTATATATAGAAATAGGGATATGAATGGGTGTTTAAAGAGGATGAGGAAGAGGGCTCGTGCACAGCATATGGGTGCTGAGCTTTGCTGACGCGACTGCCCCGTATTTCATACTGTGGAACAACAAACACAGCAAGGGCATCCCTGGCTCTTGGCTTTTGGCCTCAGGACAGGTTGTTATAAGGGACTGGTGCTGCCAGTCCCAGACACTCAAAAATCATGAGTTGGGCCTCAAAATCTGTGATGCTGGCTTGGAAATCCTGAGGTTCCTTTTAAACAATGTGGCTTTGAGAGTATCCTATTTGCTTCACATTTCTGGACCACAGCATGAATGCCAGGTCACATTTAAGACTTTTCTCCAGAAACTGCAACAGCTAGAAGTCCCATATTTTGTTATAACTATGATGCTCTGAGGAAAAAATATGGTAAAGCTGACAACATCATTCTTAACAAATACTCTCTTCAGAAGTACATGCATCAGAATAATGAAATGTATTAAAAATGCTTTGGAAAAAAATATAGTACTATATATTTACTTATACACAAACTATATCATTTTTTCCCCACAATCGTGAGAGCTAGAAATGCCTTTTTGTTGTAAAATAATTTCCATCCCCGCTGTCACATCGATCCCATACTTGTCAGCACTACAATGTTATGGGAAATGCCAGATATAGGAAGGGTTGCTGTCATAAGAACTGGCAACAGATGGTAGATGGGTCCTGGCTCTGATTATCAGGAGATGCCGCTATCATTCCTGCAACATGAAGCAGTATTTTATAGGTCAAATAGTAACAAAGAGAATTGGTTTAGGTTGCACGTTGGCAAGCAGATGCTGAGGTTTGTGGCTTCTAGATGGGAAGAAACTGAAGGCACCGCACTTAAGATGCAGAGTCAAATGTACAAATGCAGCAAGGGAAAGACTATGAGTATTTTACACTCACAAGCAAAGTAGGAGACAGTGCTGTGCTTATTGTGGAGAAAGGTAAAACGTATTAGGGTGTTTTAATTAGTATTAAAAATACAGAAAGTAATTCGCTACCACTCCATGTATGGTGGTTTTGGCTTTCGGGTACTGTAAAAAACATAGGCAAGCTGTAAGAGGTTAGACAAAATGGACAGAAACATGAGGATTTGAGCGACAAAGAGCAAGTTGATCTTGTCTGGTGCCCAACAGGGAAAAAGAGGGATGGGGAGGATGTGGTAGACACCTTTCAGCCTATGTGAGCCGCTGTGGCAAGGCTACTGTCAAATTACTTCTCTTGTTTGCTGCTTTATACAGCAAGAAGAAACAGGTGTAATTTTCAGGGAAAAGAGATCTAGCTTCATTATTAGAATAAATAAATGCATAAATAAGCGTGAGGGCAGTGAAGCAGTGAAGCACCATGGCCGGCCGTTCAGGGGACGAGCTGTCTTTACAGCGGGATTTAGCTGGGTGTTGCTGGGGGCTCATGCCGGTGGCTCCAGTCCCACAGACTTCCCAGTTCCACATTCGCCTGCCAGGAAGCAACACGGACCCACTCGACCCAACTTTCCCTCCCAAGACACCAACCACTTCTGGTACCAATTACACAGATTTATGCCCTATACCCATATATGCAGCCACCCAGGTTTAATTTTAGGTGATATTTGGAGCTGTACCAAAACAAACAGTAAAGGCCTTAAAAACCAAGCGCACCCAGGCACCGCGCACAGCCAGAGCAAGACAAAACCATTAGTGAAACGTTTATGGGCGCCATAGATGGCAGCTAAGCGGCCGCACGCACCGTCCCAGGCACCGTGGCACCTGGCAATCAGCCACGGGCCAGAGGCCGCTACCTGGGAGCCGAGGCCCCGCCGGGGGTGTTAGCGGCTGCGCGGCCGCGGCACAAGGGCCGCCTGTCCCCTCGCCCCCCGCCCTCCAGTTACACCCGCCACAGCCCCCTCCTACTACAACTCCCATCAGCCCCTGCTGCCCACTGCGACGCCTGCGCCAGCCGGCTCCCGGCGTGCCCCTGGCCGCAGACCCTTCTGGGCATTGTAGTTAACGCGAGCCGCTCAGGCCCTTGCCGTGAGCTCGGCCGGGGACTCCGTTTCCCGTGGGCCTGCGGGCGGCGCATGCGCGGCGCCGGCAGCGGGGTGAGGTGGAGGGTGGTGTTAGTGGCGGGGGGCCGCGCAGGTTGGTGGCGGCGCTGGCTGCGGCCTGGCGCTGAGGGAAGGGGCCGCCGCAGCCCCGGCCCCCGTCCTAGCGGTGGCGGCGCAGGACTATGGACCCGGCCGAGGCCGTGCTGCAGGAGAAGGCCCTCAAGTTCATGGTGAGGAGCCGCGGCGGCCGGGGGGCACCTGCGCGGCAGGAGGGAGGGGAGGCCGCGGGGGCGGGGAGCGGGACAGGGGGGCCCGTACTGGTGCTGGGAGGAGGCGACGGTGGCGGGGGCCGAAGTTGGGGGGGTCGCGGGGAGCAGGGGGAGCCCAGGCCGGGCCGAGGGGAGCGGGGGCTGCTGGGCTTCTTCTTCCACGCGTGTCCCCCTCCATAGCGCACAGCAGCCCCCGCGGTTCCCGCTGTTTCCCTGCGTGTGCTGCCCCTGGGATCCCACGCCTGCCAAGCAGCGCCCTATCCCCTAGGGTTGGAGGGAGCCTGGGGCTGGAAACCCACCTTGGGGTGTCTGCAGCCAAGACATTCTGTGAGCGAGGCCAGCTCGTTCTGGGTGCACTTAAAACACCCTCTCCTTCTTTCTGCATCTTTCTTTTTTCTTTTTAAATCACTTATTGATGCTTTTGTGTGTTTTGGCTAGAAACAGTAAGATCTAGAAAATGAAAACAAACCAGTGCTAGGTGAATCAGCTGTTAATTTTGTGTTCCCCAATCTGCCCTTTCCCCAAGGATATTGTTTAAGTGACTGGCAACACTTGCTAAAAGTTGATTTTTAGATTAGGGCTTTCTACAATATAGAATTAAATCTAAACTTATAAAGAAGAAGCAATTCTATTAATTTTTCAAAGTATATGTCCAAAATGAAATTGAAGACATGCTAGTTGTAAGTTTTAACTTTTAGTTGCTCTTCAAGGCACTTGCTCAGCTTCTGGCTTTTAATCTCGTAGAACCTGTTTCTCCTGAGGCTTTTGACCCTTTTGCTAGTTTTCTTAAAATTTTTCAGATTTATAGAGTCTCAGGTTAATGAAGTGGGAAATTCTATGGGTACCTAAATAGGCAAGCTAGCAGTTAATAACAAGTTGTGTGACTGGCTGTAGGAGTGGCCGAGGTCCTGGTGCACTTGTATTTGGTCAAGCTTGGTAATTGCAACCTGCATCGCGCCAGTGACTTTCATATCCCAAAAAGTTTCTGCTGAGAAGGTTCTATCTTGCACCAAAGAACACTGTAATCACATTATGCTCACATCTCTTATGCTGCCTTTTTTTTTTCCACTCCCGTGCAAAGATTTCCATGCAAGGGCTTATTCCATGCACTTCAAATCCTCCGTAGGATTGGGCCTGGCTACCTGAGGGGATTCCCATCCATGTTGCAGCTGGCTGTTCTCCACTTGCACAGTAAAACTCCTTGGCACTAGGGAGAGACCTGAGCATGAGAGAGTGGTCTGCAGGAGCTGTGTCCCTTAAGATGAAGAGAAGAATGATCAAGGGTCAAGCTACACTGGAAGCTAAAAGCTAACCCAGATTGTTCAGTGTTTTATTATAAAAATATCCCATATGCAGAACACATCTAAAAACCACAGCAGAACATGTAGCCTCCCTGTTTCTTTTCAGCCAGTTAGTGTTTTTATTTTGATTGTAACTTGAGTGGAGAGTGAAAACAAAGCTTTTGTATAACACCTTTTAAGCTTTTGCTTTCACACACATTTCTATAGTTCAGGACTCTCACTTCAGTCATGTTGTGAAAGTAAAGCTTTTATTTGGATGTTTTGTGGTCTTTCAGTCTTCATTTGCAGTTTGTAGAGGTGTGGCACCGTAGGTTGTTTTGATAGGTAAAATTATATTAACTGTAAATATCAGCTTGACTATGTTGGGAAGCCCCCTTGTTGTGTCTGCATTTTGACACTAAAAAAGTCTTTAGGTACTGCAGTAATAGCACTGATACAGTTACCTACGGAGATTGGCTAGCGCATTCTCACAGCTAATGCTGAATCATCCGCAGTGTATTATCCTGCTCACCCAACTGTGTGATATACTTCAAACAGTGACCCATCTAAGAAGAGAACAATACATGAAGTGGGCTATGCTGTTAATTATTGATTTTCTTTTTTTTTTCCTTTATATTTTTTCAAGTACCAAGATATTTCATCATAGTTAATATTCAGATGTCCCTTGTAGGGATGAGACTTGCTATCTTTCCAGCTTTGGATGGTTTTGTTTGTGGTACAGATTTCAACTCAGTTTCATTTTGTGCTGGAAACTGTCTGGTAGGTGGTAGTATTTTTGTCCTTTTCTAGAAAAATAATACTTTTCCCACTTAAAAATATCTGTGCATAATTTTTGGCAGTGAATTTGAGCTGTTCTCTCAAATCACAAGATATCAGGTGAGAAAGATCTGATTTTTTTTTTTAATGTCTAGCACTAACAGCAAATATCATGTGGAAATTTCAATCTATGCTAATTTTATGTATGAAGTAGATATTTTTAAGGAAATCACAATTTTATTTCTTATTTCACAATCCAGGCTGTATCTGACTCTTTGGAAGACAAACTGAGCTGCTTTTTCTTTTTCCTATTTGCTCATGTATGTGCCACTTTTTGATGGAGAAAGACTCTTGCTTTTCCTAGCTGGTTTTGGCTGGATTACCTGCCAGTGGAATAGTATTTCATTAACTAATTTTCATTGTCAGTTTCAGTAGCTACCCATGTTTAGATGTAATATGTATAGCTAATTCTTTCAGGTTTAAGTAATTTATTTATCTATACTTGCCTATTCAAGTTACTTACCTATGCATTTCAAGAAGGCCTAAAATTTATTTCTATTATTAAACTGCTGTGTCTTAATGTTGTGCAGTGCTAAGCAAGTAACTTCTCACCAGTGATGCCTGTTTACCTGTGCATGACTGTTTTCAATCATGTAGGCTATATGTCCTCTTGTAAAGTTTCTTTTGAACGAAGGCCAGTTGATAGACTTAGAGAATGGTATTGTGAATTATGTACTCCAGTGCTCTGCAACTATACCATGGTTTTTGCTAGGGTGGAATCTATGCAAGTTTATCTTGTCCCCTCTTTATGTTTCTAAAGTACTGCAGTTAAAATTACACTCTTCATAAAGTATATTTTTTAAGAGACTGATGTGTAAGCTAAGAAGAGAAACAAGTATGCCCATTAGTTTTGAAAAAAAAAAAAAAATCTTGCCTGAATGAGCTCTGTTTTTATTCTCCCAAGACTATGGGTTTTCTGTTGTCATAACCATTTACAAAAGTACCAGGCATGAGGCGCTCAATAAGTAACTTCCATATCTAAATAAAGTGTTTAAAAATGTAGATACAGTATTTAAAGCATGAGTGCAATAGGCTCAACAGAGACTTTGATTAAATGTCATATAAACTAAACTACATATGCCTGCATAGAATAGTAGAAGTAGCTCCAAATGGTTCCGTTAAGTGTACGAATGTTCTGATGATTATCTTTTTAATTAAAATGAGAAATCTTTGTTTAAAGTGGCATTCTTTTTTTACGGCCTGTTACAGTCTCCGTAACAATCATTTCTTAAGTCTGAACGTTTTTAATTCCAGGAATCCATTTATATAAAACTATGTTTAGACTTAATTAAGGAATGATTCTTACAAAGCTTGTAAATAGCCAAGAAAAAAGTGACAGAAAATAAAACTGACATTCACACTTAACAAAATGATTGTTACAAGGTATGTAATATGCTATAAAAATACAATAAAGCCCTTTTTATAAGAGTTCATATTTTTTGTTCCTCATTTTGAAAGGTATTTAAGAAAAATATCAAAGCTCTATGAAGCAACATCTGTTTTCTTGAATGGACTAGTGACAACTTCTGTTGTATTAAATTAGCAGTGCTCGGATCTGCACCTGACCGATTTGAATCCTATGTAGGATGGCTGGGAAGGCAAGAACTTGATGTATTCTGAAGTTTCACTTTCTAAGATTTTTGAATGAACTGGTTGGCAGTACCTGCTCTACTTCCCTGGCTTGTGGATAAGATGAAGTTGACATCAGCAATTCTTCTGAGTGATTTAGCCCTCAAATAAATCTTTCCTTTTTTGTAGAGAAACATGATTCTAAAAGGTCTTCCAGTTTCGCAGGAGAACCAACACACTCTTTTTATATGCCCTTTTTTCCCTCTTCCCTCAGAGAAACCCTGAAATTCCTTAGCTGATATTCTCATTTTTTCCTGACAGTTATGTGGAAGTTATTGCAATATAGCAAGGAATGATGACTGAAGGCTGAAGGACTGAATCTATTTTTTTCTTCTGCTTACGAGAAGTGACAGATAGCAAAAGCTTAGAGCAAACAGAACCTGTCTGTGGTATGGGCTCATAAATTCAATGGTGTTGGTAGAACTGACTTTAAAAGATCTAGAACTTCCTAGCTATTTTTTTTTTAAGCTGGTTTGAGAACCTGAATATCATCCTTAGAGCATATTTATGTTGTCATCCTTTTGGCAAATGGTATCTAAAGCCAAGAAACATGGAAGTAATGAGAATAACAGCATAGACTTTCCTGTTAAATATGGAGTTGCAAATCCTGCTTTCTTTATTAAGCTTTCTCTAATAGTGCTGTTCTCTCTAATGACACTGAAAAAAGCATCCTCTTAGATTGAGGGATTTTGTGGAACTAGTATGTCTGGGGTGGGGAAGGAGGGGAAATGTTATTCTCTCTGTTTTCTTCCTGAATATCTTTCTTTGTGTTGTTGATCTTTTATTTATTTATTTTTTCCTGCAATTGATGCAGGCCTTAGGTACTTCAATAACTTCACTTTTTTTTTGGTAATGTTTCATTTCAGCCACTGCGCTCCGTTAAATGTATGCAATTAGAAAAGGAAATGGCAGTTTTTTTATCACATCACTAAAGTATTTAGTTTTGTAGACTTAAAAAGCAGAATTTGTTGCACCATGCTCTCCCCACTATTATATATGCTATAAGCATCAGAGAGAATAGGCTGACCTTAATATTTGCTTCCCAGACTAAATCGCCGCCTTGCAGCAGTTATTTCCCACTGAATAAAAAGTTTAATTTCACGCCCTGATTAGTGCTAGTATGTGCAGGTGGATATTTATTTTATGCAGCTAAACTAATCTGCCTTGGCAAATTATTTGCCAGTCAGCAGAGCTATAATTCCTCACGAGTATTTGGTACTAAATTATAGTTCTCATTAGTAAGGAAGAGCAGACTGTTCTAACCACAACATTTGGTTAGGCAAAGGTTTTTCCCAAATAATGTTTTACGAGATTGATATGCATAGTGCCCTCAATGGTCTCAGTATGCCATGATGGTGTGCAAAGGTAACAGATTTCCAGGAAAAGAAAATGATTCTGCAGCTCTGTATTACATCTAGAGAGGGACACAGAGATTGCTTCTTGAAGCAATTCTTGATTGCCTACTGAACAAGAGACCCAAAGAGAGTGGTCTCTCGAGCCGTTCTGGTGGCCTGCCAAGCCCACATCTCTGAACAGTATATGAAACCAAAAGATAAAGCTACAGTGTTTTCCCATTGTTTACTTACAGTGTGAGCAGTTACTGAGCTAGACAATTGGGATCTGAAACTTGAAAGTAAATGGGAGAAGAAACTTTGTGATCCAGACTCATTTAAAAAGCACTTCATACTGTAAGAACATTTCAACTGGGGATCAGAAAGTATTTCTTGAGGTACAGATGTTGATGGGATGTGTTTGTCAGCTGGATGTGGTCAGCTGTTTTGTTTTTCCTAGATGCTGATCTTCTGGTAGTGTTTACATCATAAAGCTTATTAATGCCAAGTACTTATTTTCTGTTACAGGGAATGCCATATATACCCTGCAAGAATTAATTTTCATTAAGAAATGAGTGAAGGGCCTCCACTGTTTTTTGATAGTTTTTTTTTCATCCCTAAGGATGCACTTCATCTCATACTTAGCAATTTAAGTAAACTTAGCAATTTGATTTTCCTGTCTCAGAATTTTCATGATATGTCTGGCATCTATGGCTGGAATACACTATTACTGTTCCTCACTTTCTTCTTCACTTCCATTGTGTCTGTTCTAGCCACCACATGGGTTGGTGAGATTTGTGTAACATTCACCCAGTCTGAGCGGTGAGCTTACTAATGTTTCTAATGCCTTGTGTTTTGTTCAGTCTTCCTTGTTTTTTCTTTCCTGCGATTCAGGAGATGCTCAAGAGGGCATATTATTTGTATATTTAAGTGCTTATGCAAGGCAGAATGCAGTATTTGTTTAGCTGAAGAAACTGATATGAAAGAAAATGACTCGTAGCGTAATGGAGTTCAGTGACTGCAGCTCAATAGTAAATGCTTAAAATATAATTAATAAGCAATCAAACATGAAGCTGCTCTCTTGATGTGATGTCAGTTAGTGCTGAAAAACTTATTGGTTCTTCAAATACTTAAAAATTGGACAACCTGAGAGTTTTATTAACTATGTTCTGTTTTTTGTTTGGTAATACTTTCTTATATCTCTTTACCTGAGTTTTTTGAGAAACCCTAGTGGTGGAAAAACAGAGCCCCTGCTTTCCAGAAGAGGAAGATGAAGCTCAGAAATTTGCCTAGGGTCATGAACTAGAGTGATTTGTGTAGGCTCATATGATAATCCAGTGATAGAAGAATAAAAAAAAAGTCCTTTTAACCATGTTTTGGTTAATTTTACAATTGACTAACCACCTGTTAAGATAACACACTTTATCATTAAACAAAATTAATTTTAAAAATGGCTTGAAACTATCTATTCTTAATGGGATCTGAATATTCCTGGTTTTAATCTGCCTCATGAGGCTTGTCTTCTGGGAAGTACAGTGTTACATCATTAAAATATCATCCCCTACTGAGAAAGAAATTGGTCCCATTCAATAAATGGAAATGATGAAACAATGACAAGTATTTCTAAAAACTGCATTAATATTCTTTTTTTTTTTTTCATCTGCAACATCCATGGTTCCATTACCAAGGGTACTCGGGCTGCTTGAAGCTGTGTGTTGTTTAGCCAAATCTGTTACTCGTGATGGCAGAGAGAATGGCAAGCTGCAATGAAGACTTTTTCAGTTTTAAATTATGTTACTTTTCTGTAGTGATTTTGCCCTGAAACAAAAGACTGATCATAAACTTGCACTCTCTTAGCTGCTTCTAATCCTCTTCTGCGCTAAGAATTGAGAAAACTTCTGATTTATTTTTTTTCCTCTACTTCTGGAACAGGCATGGTCGTCTTTGAGAATGGCAGGAAGGAGAGAATTGGGAAGAAGGGGAGAACTTGGAGAGTGGTCGTTTACTTCAATTCTTCATGAGGGGAAGACAAAAGTGTTTGTAGTGTGTCAGCAGAAGACCTGCAACTTCTTGGCACAGTTCACTGGTTTAACCAGTTTGGACTAGTAGAAACAAAGAGCCTTCCTTTGGGTTTCACTTGCTTCATGCCATATTAAGAAAGGAGAAAGATACTGGGCATACTTTGAATGAATTAAGTTAATTGCAATTCTGTATTACTATACCCCTAGTAAGTGCACTCCTAATTGTAGTCTAGGCACATCATCTTATCATGAACACCTGAAACGAAGCAGATCTAAAGTGGAAGGGGATTTGAGAGAGACAAGGCGGTCCTGAGCTCTGTTGTGGTTTTCCTGTCAGCTGGCTTTATGCCGTATGTGGATTCCCTCAGTTTGCTTCCAAGATTCCTATCTCCTGACACCTCCTGCTAAGGACATAGTTACTGTACAGCTTGTGAGGCTTTCACATACTCTACAGAGAAGAGATGGTTACCCATAGTTATTGTACAGCTTGTGAGGCTTTCAAAGACAGAGGTGTGGATTAAATACTCTACAGAGAAGAGATGGTTACCTTTGTTAGGATTCAAAGCAGGGCTTGATTTCCCTTTCTGGTCAGGTTGGAGTCTTTTGAAGTTTCCGGACTCGTCCATTTAGCAGCCTAAACTGTCTCTAGTTGTTCCAGAGAAAAATGGTCCAGCATGAGGGAAAGTCCATTGTTCAGTATAGTCACCCTCCCTTTTCACACATATAATGTGTAATTTATTGTGAGAGTAATGCAGAATGGAACAGTGTTTATGTGGGAGTTACTCATAGTTTATGGATAGCTGGCCTCAAATTTTCTCTCGTAGGAAAATGCTGGCAACTGTCCAGAGGGGTTGTTCACTGGATCTGCGCAATGCCCTTACTTCTTACATGCCAAAACCCTCTACAGAATTGGGAAATGCAGCCAAGCAATCATTCATCTCCTGCAAATTAGAACAATGAGAAGTGGGTGTAGTCTCAAGGAACCATGGGTCAGTCTTGTAGAAGATGTGTCTTGGAAACCTCTTAAGTTTTCCAAAGGACTCCAGATTTACGGTCTTCATATATGACAGAAGATGCTTTCCATTGCTAATTGATATAAAATACAAAAATCTACATTCCCTGTTCATTATTTTTGGAAACCTTTTCTTTTTTTGCCTTCTCATTTGGATGGCTTTAGTGCAGTGTGTTGCTTCTGTCCCAGCTGTTGCTTATAAAAATAAAACGTATAAATGTCTTGAAAGTTTTTAACTGACAAGAAGATACTCAAATATATCCATATCGCATTGACCAGAAAATAAGACAGTATCCAGATACAAAATGGTTTAGAATCCTTCTTCGAGGAAGGGTCTCCAAAGGAGATTGAAATGGGTATTGCAGACCTGTCTTAGTAGTTTATTTTGTAGGTTAGTCAAATCAGCTGTTAGAAGTGAGGATGTTTTTTTGTTTTTTTGTTTTTTTTTNATCAAATCAGCTGTTAGAAGTGAGGATTTTTTTTTTTTTTTTTTTTTGCTATGCTGTTTTAGACTTACTCCAAATTTGATTTCTTTGATAGCTAGGATCCTCTTCATATTTCTAGTTTAACTTTATTTATGGCTAAAATTTTGGTTTTGTGCCAATGTTGTCCGGAGTTTAAACAATTCTCTTGTTCCCCTCTGTTCACTCCCTGGATATATTTATGGCCAGCAAACTTAACCCCCTCTCAACTGAATCTATTGAGGTTAAGAGAGTCTGATTTTTTTTTTCCCCTTTTTCTTTTCCCCTCATTAGGGGTTTGCCATAACTTTCAATCATACTAAAAAACTTTTTTAAACAGATGGAGAATTTTATTAATTTACCTTGACCACATGTACCTGACAACAACCACACAGAATATTCCAAGTAATGTTTTATTAGTTCCTTATACAAAGGCATTAATGCTAATCTCACTCTACTGGGAATATTTCACTCGACACATTCTAGACTACAGTTTGATGTCCTCATGGCTCTATCTTTTTGGGGAACTGTAATAGTCTAGTGAATAACATTCACTGTACTTGTCTATTCAACTTATGAGTTTCTGGTTTATAACAGAAATAATGTTACTTCAACTTTTATGGACCTAGTGTTTTGATTCAGTTACTGGAGTCTCCAAGGTACTGTGTTCTATATATTTGTCAAAGAAAGTAAATAGATACCATAAATTTCATTAGCACATTGGTAACCCTTGTTTTGTAGCTATTAATGAGAATATTTTAATGTTAAATCCAAGATAAATAGTGGGTATCAACAAGGATCAATCTCTTTACAGCTTGATGGTTCCCTTTTCAGAATAACCTGTGATCCTCTACCCTTTTTAGTTTCTTATCCTCCTTACAACTTGAGTATTAATCCTAATCTTCTCCATTTTAACTGGTAACTTCCTCCGTGTCATCTATCAAATGTTTAACTACTACTGATTTGTCTGGACTTCAGTGATCTTCTTAAAGAAGAAGATTGGGTTAGTCTAGCACTAATTCGAATTTGTTCTATATTGGGAGTAGATTTACTTAAATCTCCTGTGGTGACTATGTCATTTTGCAATAGATATCAGTACTCAGACTCAGTAGATTATCTGAGACATAGGGTGTACTGTTTTCTTTGGATGTCCAGTCACTTCTGCCAAATTTTACACTCCCTCTTGGCTACTCCTTCTGTGGGGATATGTTCAGCACAGGCATACTGTCAGACTGCGCATTTGGTATCTTCAGTTACTGCTGTTGCCCCAGCTTTGTTCTTATGTGATAATCCTTCCTCCAAGATGGTAAAACTGTTTTGATCCTCCTTGTTTTAAGGATGAGTTTCCTATAGTCAAGCCAGGCAAAGGAGCATTTACATCTGCGGAATGGGCAACAGTCAGAGAGCTGAATTTGGTATAGGACATTTAGATCAGGAAAGGAAATTTAATGTATCCTGGTAAGTACTCAGGGCAATTATCTGTGGATTCCAGGCCTTCTTTCACTATGTGAATAGTTTCCCACACTACAAGTGTTGTGTGGTAGTTTGTAAGGGGGATGAATTGGGATAAATGGACTTTCCTACAAGAAAGAAGTTTTTTTTTTAATTTGTTTTCTTTTGCATTTCCCCTTTCGGACACTTTATTGAGCAGAGGAAGTTGTTTTCGTTTGAGTACTGTATATTCAGAGCATGAAAGCTCACTGGCTGAAGACAAAATGGCTTGGCTGAGGGTTCAAGTCTGGCTTTGGAAGCATTTCCATTTTCTTGGAAAATGTGGTATTCTTGTTGCAGACAAGTTTGTATTAATGCATGAACTGCAGGTTGTCTTCCAAGGTAGTTAACATAGATCTGTAACCCATCTCTTCTGCATACCTTTTTTTCTCCTTTCTAGGGTTTGTGAGGAGATGGGAAAGTAAAGGCTAACACTGTAGTGTGCTCTGCTAGTTAAGGAGATCATGACCTTTGCAGTCATCTTAATTTTTTTCACCCTGGCTTCATTTTTTTCTTAAACCCAGAATTTTCTATTCACAGTGTTCAGAATCTCAGTGCAAGTTACTATACAGGAAAAAGGTTTCTGCCTTTTGTTATGGACATGTGAGAGACAAGATACTAAAAAGTACTAACTTTATTTTGCTAAATTCCTGACAAACGTCCACCTGTGACTTTACACATAAGATTTGCACTGTATATGCTCTTCCTTTTAGATTCTTACCTGGCAGAAGTTCAGGCAGGAATGTGAGAAATGTAGTTTTTCTTTGCCATGGATCTTACAATTTTGAATGACTTGAATTTCAGACCTAAGTGAAATGACTGTGAAATCGAGATTCATGGACACAGTGGATCTGTTTCCCTGTGATGGTAAGCGTGTCCTCAGAACTTGCTCTTACTTTGTCCTAAGATTGATAGAGTGTCATCACAGATCTCCATCTGGTTTTGAATGTTGTAGCTTAGTATTCCTGTGAGCACCTAAGAAAGTATCCAGGTATTTCTTGTGACTAAAGTAGTTTTCCTGATAGCTGCTTCTTTTGTAGGGTATGAAAAAATCATTTTTTTTGTTTAAATCTGTCAATAAATATAAATGCTTATTTTCCGGTGAGAATTGTTTTCAAACAGATCCTGTTGAGCATACTCCAAATTAACTAGCTAAAGAACTAGAGTAACTATGTTCATGTAAGTATCAAAATTTATTATTTTGGCATGGTGTATTCATTAACCTTTCAAGCAGATTCAAACTTTACTGCTTGAGAGTGCTAAGCCCCCCTGAAAGAGTCTATATCCAGTTGGGAGATCTTACGGTTAACCAATTTGTTGTTTACTTCTCCAAAATCTGATAAATGATGCGTTTAAATATTGGCACCTAATGCTTTCAGTATCAGAAAGCTAACATTTTTTTTTTTCTCCTAATAATAAAGATTTTGAAATCCCGTGTTGTGATTTTGAGTCCATGGATCTGCCCAGGCCTTATTGCGAGTTCTTTGGACAGTAGAATATGGTATCTGTTTGGGTCTTGAAGTTGTATGTTCTGTGGTAGGATTTCAGTTTATTGCTGTAATGCATACAAACTCATTAACAAGTTGAAGGTGACGGCGGGTGTTTCCCTTTGCTATGGGAGCCATCTCAACTGGATGATCTTCAGTGCAGCTGCTTCTGTCTCCTCATGTCAGGAGCTGACAGATCTAATTCTGCCTTTGTAACTGTGAGCCTGTTAGTTAATGGCATTGTGAGTATTGTAACTCAGAGGTAATCTTCAGTATATTAAAATGCATTTTCCTATTTGTATTATTTATCAAATAATGTGTTATATCTAATGAATGCAGTGCTATGTTGAAATAAATACTTGTATGTAGTGTATAACTTAAAAGAAATGAAAATATAAGTAGTTTCACAGTTGCTTTGTAGTGACGGAGAGAAATGGCTTTTGCTTGCTAGTTTGAGTGGTATGTGATGGAAACCCAGGCTGAATGTCCTCTCCAAGGGAAGAGAAAGCTTTATGGTTTATATGATCAGATTCATGAAATCCTTAATACGTGTATATTTCATAGAGACCTCATTTTTTCCTCCCCGTTTCTCGCTTTTTACATGAAAGCAGATAAAACAGAGAAGCAGCAGTATTGCCTTGCAAGTACTAAAGTAGGTTTCACTTTATAATTATCCTACTCTGACATATTTATTCTTTCTTGTGGAAGTGGAGATGCAGATATTTAAGAACCCTTCTTGCACAAAAAAGCCCAATTTCCGCTCAGTACTTAATTAGCACTTGTTTATGACACGGCATCTGATTTGATTTTCAAAACAAATTGCACAGTAAAGAGGCTGATATTTAAACTGTATAGTAACCACAGCTCCAGCTGTGACTCAAATATTGTAAGCCTTCAGGGGTTGTGTTTAGGCTTAGAAAATAGGAACTCAGGCCTGTAATTAAATGTCCTCTAAAAAAATCAGCCTTTTGTAGGGAAGGAATGAGGGTACCACTGAATTTTAAATGTCTCGCCCTCAGAAATCATATTGTTTTAGGTCTTGATATGGACTGCACAAATCAAATGAATTAAAAATAGAAGAGTAGTTTGCTTAAAATCAATTAAGGCTTATGGGAGGAAAAAAGGCAAACAAAATAAATGATTCTGATTCCATGGGGTTATAAATGATTACAGTCCTAACAGATAGTGGTGTATGTTCTGTGAACATAAAGAAATACTACAGAGGCATTTCATACCAGGTAAAATTGCATTCCAGAACTGCAAGTAAATCTCTGGTTGTGGAATAAGTCATCTATGGTGTTGGAAAACTCTTTTTTTTTTAAAGGAAGTTCTCAATAATAATCTTAAAAGGGAGTAGTCAAGATAATGTTACAAATTAGTTGCATAGACTAGGCAGGGAAATATCCACAAAATGGCATGATAAAAGTTGGCAATTAAAGCACTTTCCAAGTTACTTTTTGAGAAAGGCAAATACAGTGCTGCATATTTGGAAAACAAGAGGAAAATTACTCTAGCAGTCTAGCTTCTAATCATGTAAAATGCTGAAGCAGATGTTCAGTGAAAATATTATTCTTATGGATGATATTGCAACCATGAGTCTAAACAGTGTGTGTTCATGAAAATACAAAAAAATGAGTAGCTCTTGCTGAGCAATTAATTGTATTGTGATAGAATTGCCTTGAATGGATCATAACCATGAAAGATTTGAATGCTGATTGGCAAAATAGTACTACTTTCGTACAAGATAAATGTCTATGTCCTGCATTTTTAAAAGCTGTATATATTTGGGGATGGCATTATTTTATTTACATTTTCTTTGTCAAGCACATGGGTGGTTCTTTTAGTTGCATGTTTACTATTATTGGGACACCAGAATTTGGAGAGCTTTAACCAGATGCCCTTGTCTAATTGCTTGTGCAGGTGAAAGGAGGCAGTCTTAGGGAGAATCCCACAAATCTAAAATTCAGGAGCTTGGTTGTAAAATTAAGTTTAGCCAAGGGCAAATCCATGTGAATTAAATGCTCTCAAGTTGAAGCTCAGGAGTTTTCATTAAGATTTGCTTTTCTGTCAGTGCTTGCATTTAAGTCAATGGGGCTTATGCTGCTAAAGGCTGGCAAGAGCACAGATCCCACTGTAATGTCTTAAGCAGCAGTATGAGGATAGTAACTTATGCTGATGAGATTTCCTTCTATATAGTTTATTTTCCTCTTAGGTATAGATAGGTTTAGCAAATGTAAAATCACCTCAGTGAGTTGCATCTCCTCTACAGCCATGATACTGAGGAATGGGTGGTGGTGTCTGGATTTGTCCTGTTTGAATTTTTAACTTGTGGATAATGAAAATTAAATTGGGTTTACAGTAACTGTTAAACTGCTGAAAGTCCTTATGAATTTTATTGCTAATATTCAGGTAACTTTTTCTTGAAGTCACCAAGATGTCAACGGTCGTCTAAATAAAATACATGTTTATCTTTGTTACTGGAGACACTTCTGCATGGAAGCAATCCTATTGATGTCAGTAGTTCTGTTAATATATTTACATGTTTGCAGGACCAAAGTCTTCAACTAAAATGGTTTAAATCAGTCTCTTAAATCAATTACACTGCTCTAGGCTGATGGGCTTTGCAAATGCTAAGCAGCCTGCCAGTCTTAAGAGTCCTGTTATCCTTTAATATGTAGGTTAGGTGACCAAAACAAAGAGGGAAGTTATTTTTCATAATTTGTTACATGTGTACTTGGGCAGATCTGAAATTGGTATTCGGGTCTCCTTACTCCTGAATCTGTAACTTGACCATAAGATCATTTTTTCTGCTTGTTTATGAAGACTTTATTTGCATTTGTTTCTTAGTGGGTGTACAATGCTGTGCTACTTCAAAAAAGCAAGGGAAGCGCTTGAATCAAATGTAAAATACAGGTATCTACAGACTTCTTCCTAGATAGGTAGTACTGCACATAGATTCTTCCATTTTCAAAATGTGTAGAAATGTCTGTGATTCCTCCCAACAGTCCTTTGAGGTGGCTTAAATAAGTGTTGTCCTCGTTTTACAGTAGTAGAGAGGCTAACCACCCATGAAGTTAGTGCTGAACTAAGGATTAGGTCTCGGAGCATGATGCTTCTAGTAGCATAATGAGTCCCCTAAAACATAGTTTGTTAATGTGTTAAGCATCATGAGTCCAAGCTCAGCAGGTGAAAGCAGTAACCAGATACAGTTGACTTTAATTTATCACTCTGATGGTGATTATTAAAATTCTTGTTTAACTGGGCTTACTGGCTGGGACACCAGGGCGTAATCTCGCTTCTGCTTTGAAAGATTTAGGAGTATTTCAGTTTAAACCATAGAAGTACAAAAATAGCTGATGTTCTAAGTCTGTTATGAAATACTTGAAGAGGTACTTTTTAGAGGCCAGACTTCAGTGTGTTCTAGTGCTTGGATTTGAAATAAAAATAAGGCTTGACTACCTCTGCACCATAGCTGTGAATGTTATGCATTCAGTGCCGACACAATTTTCTGCTCAATCCAGTTGTATTTTATGCTGTGTTCCAAGTACCAGAGTAGGCACAGTTTGTACAAACTAAATCTTGTGTTGACACAAGAGCAAATGGGAATAAACTCACCTGGAACATACTTAGTCTGAAAATTTTAGAGGTTTATAGCTTTCCAAAAGGACTGATGGGGATCTGCACTGTGAATTAAGGAAGGGATTGAAAAATACTTGCCTGCATTAAGAAAGGACTCTGAATGTTGGGCCTGAGGGTGTCCTGCCTGGTCCTGTTGCTTAGTTGTGACTTTAACTTCTAAGCATCTCCTTTGGGGGGAGGTGAAGAGGTGCACAATTGAATCCACATGATTGTGAAAATACTTTTGAACTGCGAATGGGTGTAACACGTAACATAAATGAAATGTTTTTTTTTTTTTTTTTTTTTTTTCTCCTCCTAGCTGTAAATTAGGTCTTGCTATGTCAGTGCAATTGAATGTCTTGCCTTTTCCTCAACCTGCTGAGGGAGGGAGGGAAACAAATGGGTGGAGATTATATTTGTCTATCACTTTGAGGCATAATTTATGACAGTGTGAGCGTCGTTTCCAATTACCCCCATGTTGAGGCTGCACCTCTTCGGGGATTTTCCTTAATCTTTACACATTGCCCCGTGCCTGGTGCAACCATGTTGGGGATATCGCCTATAAAAACACTCTCATAGCTTGACTGCTGCTGTTTTAACACCATTTAGCTTTACATACTGGCAAAGGTATTAATGACCATTGGTTTTTGCTGCTGCATCTGCCACAGGGGCAGTGCTTATGCACATGCATTTGTGTGAGAATTTTAAAGAAATATCTGCATATGGAGTTGAAATCTACAATGGCAGAAAATGTAAAAATGGTTTTATGAGCAAAGTGTTCTTAAAGCAGCTGTTATTAGAGTAGTAATTAATCAAGAACTTATTTGGGGGCTGAACCTGCATATGTGACTTAAGACATCTGCATTGTTTAAGATAATCCAAACTTTAGACTTAGGTTAGCTAGGTCCCAGTGTAAAAGGAGGTCTCTCTTATGTCTATTCTCTCCTAGCCCCGAATACACATGCCAAAAGATGGATTCCAACTTATATCTTCTGGATACCAAGCATGGCTAAAGCAGGTTGGACTGTATTATTGTTATTCATCTCATGTGAGGGACTGTGTTGGACACCTGTGCTTGTCTCATTAGTGAAGTACATAAATGAGGGTGTAATGAAGTTACGGTGCCATGTTAGCTGATACCCTTCATAGCCATCACTGTTTTGTGTTTCTGCATGCTGTGTTTGTGCAACATTTTCTCACAAGTCTTATGAATGTGCACTCACTGTAAATACAAGTTCAAAATGCAGTCACCTGAGAGAGAAAAAGGTCAGTCTGAAAAAAAATCTGCAGCAAGACCTCAAATTACAGAATTAAAATGGACCTTCAAACATAAAGCTGCATGGCGGTGGTTGTTGCTGGTAATAACGGGGAGGCCAATGGGTTAAAACACACGAGGATTGCATCTAGAGTTGAATTCACATCTGACTGGGCGAAACCAGCACGGACACTTGCTCCCATCACATCGCAATTGTGTAGCCTGACACAATCTGACACTGTGGGGACTCCCCACTTGGAAGTGGCCTCCTGTGATATTGCTCTGGCTGTTATTAAAGGCCAGGCTTTAGATGTCTCAGCAGCCTGCCTCAAGCAATTGCTGTCAGCTTTTCACTTCTGTGAGTGAAAAATCCTCCCTTCAGGAAAAGAAAGGAGAAAAAAAAACAACTTAATTTACAATTTCCCTTATATGTACGATGAAGAGATTCTATATCTTCGTGAGACAGTCCGGCGTCCTTGAGAAGGTATAGCTTAAAGTTACTGGTTTTGTAGAAAACCTGAATGATTGTGGTGTTATGGCAACAGAAGCTGGAAACAGCGCGGATAAGCTGCATCCTGTTGTCGTGGCAACTAGAGTTGTGAAAATGATGAAACGTGCTCGTGAAAGGATATATAGTACTGTGAGCCTGAAAAAAACAAAGATCCAGGTCAATTGTGTTGAATGGGAGAGAATTAAAAACAACTGTAAAAAAAAAATCACTCAAAACATCTGCCTTTCGCTGGAGTTGCTAACAGGATGGATTTGGTTCTCCCCAGAATTGTCTCCATATCCTACAGGTAGTAAGTGGCAACTTGTTTGTGCAAGTTGCTTCCTGCTGTCAGCTTGCATTGATTCCTGTGAAATAGAGAAGAAATCGAATGCTTGTAAACTGGTGGGGATTGAGCCCTCTATTACATTTGCAAGCCATTACTGTGCGTGAGTGATGGGCTGCAAAAGCTCAGGATGGTCTGGAGCTTCTCTCTGAGAGACCGTCTCTTTTGCCTGTGCAGGTTGTGCGAGTGAAGGTCAGTTGGGAGGTAGAAGCTTATGTTTTCTTGATTTAAACTTTGCTGAGCTGGAGGCAAGGTGTCTCAGAGGGATCTCAGCTCTGCAATTAATGTCTGACAAAGCTCAAGTTTGTTGACATATGGGGCATGGCACCAGTTTCCTTTTCTTATGTGATGGGCTGAGAGAACAAAAGGGAAAGGATTGTTTTTTTTTTTTTTTTTTTTTCCTGTTCCCTTTTACCTCTGAGGCAGACAGACCTGCATCTGTTCTTATTATATTGCACTGCCAGTGCTGTGACTCAGGTGAGATGTTTGCATTTTGTCTCTGAAAAATAAAAAGGCGAGGGAAAAAAAGCAACTACTCTCGCTACCTTTCACAGGGAGACTTTCACATTAGGCAAACTCATAACAAGTGGAGCAAGTTCTTTTATTTGTACATTTTTATGTGTGTCTGTTTTTCTTTTGGTTTTAGTTTACTGTTATTGATTCTAAAATCTTTATCTTAAATCTCCCTACTCCTCCTTGATTCAAGGTGAGGGTATAAACCTGAACTCGTCTCATCAGCAGATGCTGTCATGGAAATAGCTTTGCTATTCCAATTTCAGTGCTGTGATTTCACCACAGGAAGTATGTGGATAAGGGAGTTGATATGTAAGAGTGGAAACTTGCTCAAAAGAAAGAGCTCTTGTAAGAAATACAGATGTTTAAAAAAAAATAAAAAATAAATCCAGAGATCAGATTGGTGCAGGGCATCAAAAGGCCTTACCTTGTAAAATTCCTCAAACGGTGTATTGGAAAGAAAGTCTCTTAAATAAAAGCACTAATGTGAATATGCATCCAGATGGAATAGTGTCTGTACACTGAGTTTATCCCTCCTTGGGTCTGCATGAGTGTTTGACAGAAACCTAAAGTAATGATTTTTTTTCCTCAGCGTAGCTGAGTATTGATCTGCCGCCTGGTTTATGTGGAATGTGAGAAGTATCTCAGTAACACATTGCATTAATGTGGGCTAAAAGCAGTTTATATTACAAATGAGCTGGAGGAAGATGGAGTTCTGCAAGAGCGGACACATACTATAAATATCCATAAAACTGACAATTTTATCTAAAAACAGTGCGGGCTGGATTTGTGTATTTTCAGCCTACTTAAGCTGGAGATAATAGTTGAACACTACCTGAGCATGGGTCGCCCACACTAATGCCATTACCCCCTGCCCTTTAATGGCAGGTTTTTATATTTAACGTTACTGTGCTGCAGTGGAAAAGCTGTATTGTGTTTGCATGTGAGCTAGAGGAAAGACAATACTGATGGCCAGAACACAAGTTGTTTTCAAGAATAGGATTTTTAAGTAAGCTGTAAAGCTCTCTTTACTCTAGCTTGTTTCCTGTGAGTGTATCCTTTAGAAAAAGTCAAATACCTGCAGTTCTTTTATCCAGCCTTGATCTTCATTCTTTGAATAGCCACACTGTGTTTCTAGCAGCCTGTAACATCCCATCTCTTAGCTGTTGAGTCTTTAGAACGAGCTGAAGTCAACTTCTAAGGCAGGGCTGTGTGTGTTAATTTGAGTATAAATTGTGATCAATAGGCATGACCTGCTCCAAGTCCTATATTATGCTGAAGCCTTTTTAAACTAAAGTGTAAAATTGCAAATTAAGCTCTTAATTAGCTGAAGCACTTGCAAAATGTTACTTTGATTATATTAATGGGGAAATTAAAAGTATGATTTTTGGGTGGTTTGTGACACATGGTAATTCAGAGTTAAAGCTAATCCCTTCCCTTCATGTACTATTGTGAGCAAGTGTAGCACATAGGACATGTAATATAATGCACTCAACTGAGCCTTCCTGCCTCCCACTGTCTCTTGGAGCAGGATTTTTAGAGCCAAGATATAAACCTGTAAATATGTTTTATACTAGAGATTCTTGATGCTACCTTAACTAGATTGGTGCCAGCATAGGCCAGTATAATTGAACAGGGCCTTTGAGATATTAATGGTCTGCACTACAGTCAACTGGAAAAGAGGGTGTAAAAAGCAGGAGCGTGCTGAGAACAGGATTCCTCCATTAGAACTGCACTTTCCTAAATGAAAAACTGGGATTGTTGCAAAATGAGACCTTGAACATGATGAAGCAACTGCATTTTCTTATGAAATGCTCTTGGTCTTTGCAAGAATCCAGTTTTAAGCCCTTAAATACTTTCATGCTTTAGACCTTGGTGAGGTTACTCTTAGTGAGTTTGAATAAGGGTTGCTTTTATTAATGTCATCTTTGGTGTTGCTTAAAGCAACTTGAGCACAGGTCTCTGCTTGTCATGTTCCTAAAGAAGGGCATGGCATCTGAATCCTACAGCTCTGCAGGTGCACTGGTATTTGAGCTTGTCAGCTTCTTGGATTAGAGAGCTATAGTTCTGAAAACATTAGTATTGTCTGGTTCAGATACGATCTACACGAGCTCCCTCAAGCACTTGGCAACTAAGGATCTCCTGCCTGTTATAGATGGGAAGTTGGCCCTTTCTGGGGCAGGTAACTCTTGTTGATCTTGAATCTCAGAGGCTGAACAGCTGCTTTTTGGGGGAAACATTTCTTCACAAACATCCTTCTAAAAGCTGTGATGTGATCCTGCTGGATCCTGCTCAGGTAAGAAATGATTTGGATAATTTGAATGTATGTAAACGGATCCTTTTGGATGTTTGATATTTAAGAGTAGTTAGGGAGCTTAAATCTCACGTTAAAAGTTACTGTAAGCTAGGGAGTTACCAGGGGATTAAAGAAATGTCTGCATAATGTGCATGTTCAGGAAAATTGACTGGGCAATTACATGGGAAGTGGGAGGCTGAAGGAATCATTCACAGAGCTCTGAGCCGCTCGTGCAGAGCGGCGCTTGCTGGACCCATTAAACCCCCGAGCTATAGGGTCAGGGGAAACCTCTACTCTGAATGCCCAGAGCTGTACCAGGGTAAAATGTTTTTGGTACTTCAGATGTTCAGAATATCGGCGTTGTACTTGAATGTAACCTGATGGCAGTGGCCTCTGATCTGTGACATCAGGCCCATTTGAAGACAACTCCTACAATGTCCAAGAAGCGTGTTCTCTACTTCCTGTCAGTGAGAATTGAGGCAGGTGTTGGGTGTGTGGGTTTTTTTTTCTTAGTTTCTGACAATGCCTAATGGTCTTTTGAACGGTAACGTGCGATGACTTCTATTATAGCAAAACAAGATCAAGAAACACTTTTAGTACTCTCCATACATGCTTGTGGAAATATGACCACAAGGTCTGAACATAATAGCAACTAAAAATTGTGTAAAGTGTTTTTTTTCTGATAGCCACAGCCTGTTGCTCTTTGATTCTGGTGCAGGATGTGGCAGCTGGAGCCGACAGTTTGTGGGCTAGTGGGAGCCCTGAGAGATCCTTCTCACTCACACTCAGAGGAATATCATACTTCCCTTTTTGTTTTATAACTTAATCTTCTTATCATGGTAAAACTGCCAAGAAGTTGGTGGCAAAGGAAATCACAATTATCTTGTTTTAAAACACTGAATAACTTTACAGAACACTCGTGTAGGATGTGAGGAGGTATAAGTTTGAACTGTAAGTTTTCTGGCTGTTGTTTTTGGCTTAATTAAGACCTAACTCTTAACATTTTTTCTTATTTTCAAATGAAAACATGCAAAAAACTTTTGGAGAAAGTTATGAAAGTATTAATTTGCTCTGAGCCATGATGGTCTCTTTGGTAAGTTCATAATTAGGCAGGATTTTCTTTTTTTTTTTAGATGGGTATTCTTGTCTCTCAGGTATATAACTGTTCCATAAGTGGTAAATCTGTATTCATATGTTAGGGTTTTTAAAGGCATATTATTTACACAATTCACTGTAATGGCTCCTCTGGAAGCAGAGTGGCTCTCTCATGTAATTATGTATTTAGTATGCCTTGTACCCACTGTTGGGGTGGGAAAAAAAGGAAAGAAAGAAGCCCCACATAAAACTACTAAAATACAAGCTAAAAGAGAGAGAGGGAAAAAAATTTGCTGCTCATTCTGTTCTTGCAGATTTTTTTTAATATTCAATCATATACCTTTTTCCCAAATGAGAAACCCATATGGTCAAGTGCTAGCCATGCTAAAAGAAAAAAGTAAATGCATTGGCATTTTTTTGTTAAATTGTGGAAGTACAAAATACGTACTAGGAATTTCTTTTAACCACTTTCTCTCCTCTTCTTTTCAGACAGGCATTCCCTTTGATTAAATACATTTATATATTATATATATAAGAATACAAAAAACCACATTATGTGTGTGTGCATATACATGTGCATATATATTTGCCTACTCATGTAGGTATATTCACACTTTTATTTATACACATAGTATTTACTTTGTGTGTGTATATATAAAAATAAAGTTACGATTAAAAGGATGAAAAGTGGATCAAGGAAAGGAATTGAAATGTCACGTTTTAGCTATAAGTAAATTGTTGCTGAGTTTCACAGGATCGACGTTTGCAGTTAGGCTTTGTAGAAGATGCAGATTTCTGTGATGGCAGGAATAACTGCACACTGGACGCTGAAAACGATGCGTTTTTTATTTTTGCCACTGACTTAAATATGTGGCCAAAAAAAGCACAAGAGGAACTGAGTGGGAATCAAGAGTACTGGGGCTTGTTCTGTTTATTTTTGTGGTGTTTGATTTTTAAGAAATACGTGACTGTGAGGAGTAGGAATCTTCCTGGCACCTCAACATGTATGTCTGATAAAGCATCACAAGGGATTGAGATTCCTTAGGCACATTTCCTACTTATTTTTAGAAAGCATGCAGGAAACAATACTCTGCAAACTTTTTCCCTCTTTTTTCCCCTTCCAAGGCCAGCTATCCCATTTTCTCTTTTTGAAGTGATGACAGCAAAAAATGGGGAAAGATCTGTCTTGTCCTACCAAGGTTAGGCCTCGCTGAGGTAGTTTTATTACCCTTCAGAGTATCTCTTACATTTTATTTGCTGCAATTTGGGTGGCAGAATTTCTAGCCGTTATTTTCCTCCCTTGTTCTGCTTTCTTTAATAGTCCCAACTTGTGTCCTGTTTCTGTTTCGCTTTACACAACCTTATCCTGTTTCCTGGCCTACAGGCAGCTGGATCAACCAGAAAAGTCCCCTTTCTCTCAGTATTTAAATTCTTCAGCTCTTATCCAGCTGTCATATTCTGTTTAAGCTCCTGTATAAATACTGGATGAGCAGGATCCTAATGCTCATTTCCAAAGACAAGCAGAAGTTGCTTTGCGTTATCATTAGAATTGAGCCACATGAAGCACCGGGCACTGGACTAGAGAAGAAGAATAATTGTGAACGAGGACAAGGCTGTAATTATTGTGCTTAGCCGCTGAACTTGGCATGGTGTAATCAAAAATCAGTTTTCTTTCTGGCTTTGCCACTGACTTCACAAGATGTGCAAACATAGGGGTTGCCTTGCTTATAAAACCAAGTTGGTTTAGGTTATAAAGGTTATCCTGTGTGTATGTAAAAATACAGGTTATCATAAGGTGCAGCGGAGGCTTCAGACATGAATAATAGGTTGTTGCACTTCAGTTGTCCTACATTTTAACATATTAACATATTAAAGATTAATACTGTACCGCTGCATAATTCGTTTCTCCTAGGTGTTTTTAAAGTAAGTAAACTCATTTTCTTTTTTTTTTTTTTTTTTTTGTTTACAGTGAGTCTATACTTAATATTTTCACACCTTCTGTGTACTCTTTAGTTGTAAATTGTAGTAGTCCAAGAACTTTTGTTTTTCCCCATGTAGGACCACTTAGTTTTACACAGAAGGTGATATATTTCTGACCTGTAACACAATTTCCTAAAACTGTATTAGCTGCCTCTAGTATATTGTATTTGCTGAAGGACCAGAAGAGAACAAATTTGATAAAAAAAAAAAAAAAAGGAGGGAAAAAACTCAGAAATTGTAATGTATAATCTTGTAATGCAATAGTAAATAATAAAATTAAATAACTTGGAACACTGGCAAAAATTTAGCCATCGAATGTGTGCTGAGATTTGTCTTTAGTACATTAAATAATTGAAATAGAGGGTAAGTTATTGGTGGCAAAGTACCTGATCTAGTCCAAAATCTTCTTAACACAGAGTTACAAGGAGAATAGCTGAATAGGTTGAAGTGTGGCTTCAGTTCACGGCTGTTGTTCACCCAGCTCAGGCAGTGGCTGCAAGTGCTTCTAGTCTGTTTTAATTCAAAATTCAGCAAGTCTATTTTAACCCCCAGTGGTGCAGCTGGTTCCAGGTTCTGTCAGGAGGAGGATATTGGTCTTTTTTGAAATGGTGTCCCCTCTATTTAATGGGAAAATGTATTTTTGAGAATAAAGGAGAGCACTTAATCGGAGAAAAAAATGGAGGCTTTGTGAGCGACCTACTGGAGAGTAGCTCTGCCGAGAAGGACCTGGGCGTCATGGTGGACGACAGGTTGACCATGAGGCAGCAGTGTGCCCTTGTGGCCAAGAAGGCCGATGGGGTCCTGGGGTGCATTAAGAGGAGCGTCTCCAGCAGGTTGAGGGAGGTGATCCTGCCCCTCTACTCAGCCCTGGTGAGGCCACGTCTGGAGTACTGTGTCCAGTTCTGGGCCCCACAGTACAAGAGGGATGTGGAGCTGCTGGAGAGAGTCCAGCGCAGGGCGACTAGGATGATCAGGGGCCTGGAACATCTGCCCTGTGAGGAGAGGCTGAGGGAGCTGGACCTGTTCAGCCTGGAGAAGAGAAGGCTGAGAGGGGACCTGATCAGTGTGTACAAGTACCTCAAGGGAGGCAGAGAGGAGGATGGGGCTGGCCTCTTTTCAGTGGTGGCCACCAACAGAACAAGAGGAAATGGCCACAAACTGAAGCATCAAAAGTTCCACAGGAACTTAAGGAAAAATTTTTTGACAGTGAGGGTGACAGAGCACTGGAACAGGCTGCCCAGAGAGATTGTGGCGTCTCCTTCTCTGGAGATCTTCAAGACCCGCTTGGATGCAGTCCTGTGCCACGTGCTCTAGGTGGCCCTGCGTGTGCATGGGGGTTGGACTAGACGACCTCTAGAGGTCCCTTCCAACCTTAGGCATTCTATGATTCTATGACACCGTTCCCTGTCTAGCACCATGACACGAGTGAAATCCTGCTGTGTCCCAGCACAGCCCTTAGCAGGCGGCACCTGCGCTTTGTCGGGCTATGGCCCGAACCCAGTGCCACCGTGTCCGTGAGCCGAGGAAGCAGTGTGGGAATCGCTGTGGGTTTGGGAGAGGGTTTTGCCAGTCACCTGAGCGGCAGTGAAGGCAGAGCCCATCCCTTGTTTGTGGCACCAATGGGACAAATGTGAGTGTTGGCCCCTTGGCCGGCTCGCACAGTGGCTGCTGCGGTTTGCAGAGATCAGGCCGTAAATGAAGTTGTTCTGTTGGGTCACTCGTGATTTACACACAAGCTGTTTCCACTGAAGCACCTGGGGCCTTTTGTTCAGACTTGTGAATAACCCTCTTTCAGGCACCAGCAGTAATTTAGAGCTCTGCTTCCTTCAATAGGTAAAAGGCAAGTATAGGAGTCACAGTTTTTCCTCTTTGTGTGTGCAGCTTTACACATTTATTTATCTTTTATTTAAGAGAGGTAATGGGGCTTTACCAGTAATAGAAATGCTGTTATATACTGGGGTAGATTCAGAAGCCATCTAAGGTGTTGCTTATTTTCTGTGGTGTGCTTCATAGATCTGGGATAAAATGAAGCAGCAGGAATAAACACATGAGCAAGAATATCCTCAGATGCAGGCTGTTCTGCAGAAGAGACCTCCAGGAGTTTCCTTTAACATGACAGTTTTAGAGGTGGTCATTACTCTTTAAGTGCCCTAGCAGAGAGGGGTACATTTACATTTCCAGACCGTACCCTCTCTGTCCCTTCTTTCCCCCAAATCCGTATCTGCTTCTTATAGTCACTCAGAGACTGATTTAAGCCATAATTTTGCGTAACCTTTGAGGCAGCATAAGCTAGCATTGCCGCTGACAGAAGTGGCCCTCTTTTTTTCTTACCTCAGTGTCTTTCTGTGTCTTGGTTAATACCCCTGTTCAAGGTGGTAGCTTTTATTTTGCTCACCTACCTTGAATTGCAGTCAGCTCTTCAACCTACTTCACTATTGCCAGACAAAAGCCTGAGCCAGTTTGTGGAAACAGAAAGCCTGGGAGGAGGGAATGAGTGACTGGGCAAGACTTTAGTAAGTCTTAATTTCTTATTATAAATTTGTACTGAGTTGTGAACCATTGGGTAAATGGTAAGTGGCTGAATGCATGCGTAGTGAATTGGCTTTGCATTAGCAAAGCCTCGTGGTTTGTTACTCCTTTGATTCTGTGACTTTCTTGTGGGGTGCTGTGAAACAACTTGATTTAAGTTAATGTGCTATTAAATAGGTGAGATGTTTTAAGTATAAAGGTCCGCTTGTTTGCCATTTGGTGTTGCTAATTATCACAGTATCTTAAAAAAAAAAAATGATTTGTAAGGATTTGGTGTGTGGGAAGGACTGTTTTCCTGAAGGTCAGAATAGCAAACAAGGAATTATGGCTCAGGTTTTGTCTTATTATGATCCTTCAGCCATAATTCTTTGTCCATCAGGAAAGGCATCATCTATGTTTCCTTGTTAAGTTTAATATGATACAGATACTGGAACTGAAGAAACTGATTACCTAGTTTTATTTGCTTTTTATTTCTTTTTCCCATAAAGAAAATGTGAGGAATTACTGTAAGGTATCATAAACTTCTTAGAAGCACTTTTAGACAGGTTATATTCCCCATAATCTTGTTGCACTATTTCTAGAACAGAAGCATGAACAGCAACCCAGTGCACCAAAAAACCTGGTGATAGACAGGGTTAATCTCTGTGTCTCTGCCGTGTAGATGCACAGTAACAAAGTAGGGATGTTGGTGATCCCACTGCTTTCTGCTCATTCAAGGAGTGGTTGCACAGCTCCTATATATTCACTTAGAGCAAGATTTTCTAGTTCTCTAAAGAGCAACGAGAAACAGTGGCTCAAAAGGCAGCTGTCATTCCATACCCATTCCAGCTGCCCCTTCCACTCAGATTTCCTACCATCCCCCCTTTAGAAAAAGCTTAATGTGAAAGAGGGTACAAATACGATGGCTTGAAATTTCTAGCTTCTAAGATATCACATCCTGCAGTTTTCATAATGAGCTGCCCATTTAAAATATACTTTTTCCTGCCTTACCAGTACTTTGACAAATGCAGTCATTGTAAGAGCGATTTTTATCCTAATGCATCCTTAAATCTAATAGCTGGGATTCAAAATGAACAAGCAACTCTGTATATTCCAGGCTGTAATAGCTCTATCAAAATAAACAGAGTTTTCTGTGTTCGGCTGCTGTGGCTCTTCTTTTGTATTTAGTATGTTTGGAGGAACAGAGTATTTATTGTAATAATTGTATTTAATGAGTAACAAGGCAACCAGAAACACGAAACTCCTGTAAAATGTCACCAAGTTCCTATTGACTTTGGACTGCAGGATTTTCCTTCTGTCCCCTTTGGAGATTTTAAAACAAACATAATAATAATAATAAAAAGCTGTACAAAGCCTTTTCTTTCCCTGCTGGTAGTCAGTTTAAAGTTGTCATTTCCTTTTCTGCTTCCCTTGCAGAATTGCTTGCTTTGTGCTGTGTTGTGCCTGGGCAGTGGCTGTGCATGGAGAAGAGGCCTGACTATATAGCAAGTTTTTCTTTCTTATTGATGGCAAACTTGGCCTCTGAAATTAGAGAAAAAAAAATCAAAAACTTACTTTCTTGATCTATACTGTCCTTTTCTTACTACTATGACATCTGTAAATCTTTGGGGAAGGAAAATGCTCCTCAGCAGTTTGTGTTTTCTTAAAGATGCCTCAGCTTTTAAGGGCAGTTTTTGGTGCCACTCAGCTAAGCCTTGACAGTACCTGTAACCTATGCCATCCTGTCTCATGCAGCCCCATCTCATAGTTGTCCTTTCTCTGCAGTGCTCTATGCCCAGATCTCTGTGGCTGGGCTGCTCCAGCCTGGCGGACAGCATGCCCTCGCTGCGATGCCTCTATAACCCAGGGACTGGCGCGCTCCCAGCTTTCCAGGTACTTTCTGTCTCTCCCTGCTCCCTCCTTTCTCTCCGTCTGTGTGCGTGTGCTTCCTTACTCTTCCTTGCCTGCCTGCCTCCATTTATTCTGCTGTGTGCCGGATGCCTCTCCTGTGTCATGCAGGACCCCTGCAGTATTTAACACCATCTTGTGCAGATTCAGTGTGGCCCAGTACTGGGGCTTTTCCATTACCTTGATTTTAATATAATTATTTTGTCTAAATTGGCTCAGTACCTTTAGCTTTTCCATTGGTTTTCGGTTGTGTCAAAAATACACTGCTTAATTATATTTGGCAAGCAGTATCCATCACACAGACTCCAATCTGGCTGCTCATACCGTGATTCCCTTCCTATCTAAATTTTCCTGTATGCTGTGTAGAGGACTGAGGGGGTGGGTTCATTGCCATGGTGATAATTGATGCCTGCATTTGTTTACTTTATTAAATTTGTTAGCGGTGATTTGGGCACTTTGACTACAGAAAATTATTACACAAGCAAGCTGTTAATCAAACAGCAAATAAAATAAACCTGGTTTTCTTTGCTCTCTGAGTTTGTTAGATTGAAGCTCTTCTCCACCATGAGACAGGTTTGTACCAAGCTGGATTTGTTGAGACACACTGGATGACTGGTGGATCTGACAAAATTTAGCTGCTCTACTGTGGGCTGAGAGCAAAGAAAGTGCTGGCCAAGTGGCTAGAAACCTAGCAAGGGCTCTCAAGACCATTGCAAACATTTCAAAATATAGATTTAAATGGGGGATAGTCCCAACTTGCTCGCAGAGATACTGTGTTGCTGCTGGTTATTCTGCTGTGTCTGAGATGATTCTGTGTGAACCGCGGTGACTTGGGGACCAGCGGGATGTTTCTGCAGAGAATGTGTTCATTGGAGGTCGTGGTAGCCTGAATATTTATCACAATACACACTTGTGTGTTTTTTTTAAACCCAAAGAATTTTATTTACCAACATCTGGAGAAAAAAACAAAACAAACAAAATCAGGAATAAAATCATCTAGAATCTTCTTGAAATCTTGAGTGCTTTTGGTGGGAGTTCACTACCTGCCTCCTCAGGACAGATGCAGGGGCAGTTCTTGAGCTTGATTGTGGTTCTCGGGACCAGGAGAAGGCTGGGATTGTCATCTCAGCCTCATGGGACACTTAGGGGTCCCACATCGTTTTGCCATGTGCCTTTTCGGGCTGGCAGGACCAGTGCGGGCCTCGAAGGGCCCTGCCAGGCCTCCTCCACCACAGCAAGACTAGAGCGGAGCTTTCCAGAGGGGGAGGGGATATAAGACTTTTTATTAGTCTAAGAGGACTCTGGAGACACCAGGCAGAATTTAGAATCCTGCTTCTAATTCTGATTTGCATAATTTGACTAAATCGGATGGGCCTCGTTTTTGGGCTTTCTGCTGTTGAATAAATCTCAGACCTCTTTAAGCTCAGGTTTTAGAGAACCTTAACGTATGTAAAGCAATTTGTAGGCTCAGATTGGGACTCCTCTCTTTTTGCTTGAATTATTCTTGATTATTTGGTGTAAGCTTATAAAGTATTTAGAAAGATACCCTTATTTTAGCTCAAGATACCCTTTCTAATGATAGGTATGAACAACAACATTGCTGCTAGCATAGTGCATGATGTTTGCAGTCAGATGAGTCAACTGCAGCACAATTTACTACACATTGTCTTTGTGGAAGCACGACCTGCAGATTTGGAGATGCTTTCTTGGATATTTAGTGACTATGGGGTTGGGGAAATCTGCCTCATTTGCTGTCTAAACTGGTGTGCTAGCACTCTGCATAGCATTCCTTGTTTCCTATCTTGAGGAACTAGTTTAGTGCCAATTGAGAGAGAAATTGCCAGCCCCAGCTTCTGCAGCAATGAGTCATCCTTATTTCAACGCATTTTTTTCAGTGGGCTCTGATCCCCATTAGCTTGCACGGTCTGTGGAAATCTCCCCTCTAGGAGGCACGGCTTCTGCCTTTTCCAGAGCAGTGATCTCAATGGGAGTGGTTAAGAGCCTGTTCAAAGCTGTGATACTGACATATTTCATCATTCCTTAATGCTTTCTTTGGTACCGAATCTTCAGGAAAGCATTAAGAGCTTTCTTGTAGCCCAGCAAATTTTCTTGTATTAAGTTATTTTATTTTTTTCCCTAGCAAGCTTGAAGCAACTGGAGAAGCATATCAATGTTCTTTGCTTGTGGCAAAAGAGAAAGTGCCATCTGGAAGGCCACTTAGTCACTGCTGAATTTATCTAGTTATTTACATGCTTACCTTCAGATGCTCAGACACAAATGTGGAAACAGTCTCTTTTTGAATAGCTCTGTTAAAGCCCTGCTGGCTTCTCATGGGAAGCATTGGCAGGTTGTCGATTTAGAGATGATTCTGTTAATATGTCAGATAACTTCATTTTTCTTCTTTGTGTGCTTTTATTACTGGAGACACTTGTGTGCGAATGGGATCATTTGGTTCCTCACTTCCATTTGGCAATCCTTGCATGTGGGGAAAGGGCTTAAGGCTGAACTTGGGGATGGGGAATAAACTGCTAGAAAGCAATAGGTATGTATTTAAAAAACAGACAAACAAAAAAAAAACCCAAAAAACTCTTCCATCTCATAGTATGTTACAACTCTTGAGTGTGGTTGTGTCTGTTGTGTAACTGAATTTCCTATAGCTCGTGAGGGAAGATGGCATTAAATTGGAATATGAAATCCTGTAAGACAGTATGGGAAGGCGATGAAGAGAACATTTTAAGAGAAAGGGGCCAGCACTCTTATCTTCAGTGTCATAGCTGCGAGGATTTACTGCACTTACCCCCTTCAAGGCAGCTGAAATCTACTTTGAATATAAATTCTTCTAATATTAAAAAACAAACAAGCTTTCAGAATATATTATATTTTCTAAAAATCTGTGTTCTGGAAGCTTCCAAATCACACCAACAGGTGTCTGTTTTCATGACATTTTTCATCTGAAGATAATTACTTCCCCCCCCCTTTAAAATATTTGCCATGCATGTTCAGAAGGCTTGGTTTATGTTGCGTTTAATAGTCTCCATTCTTTTCAAAATTTGATTTATAATTACACCCAACAACTGTGCTGAAGAAATAACCAGTTAAACCTTCCAGTTTTTCAGAAGACCATAGTGTTTCCGTGCTGCCTTTTCCACGGACTGCTGTGTGGATGAGGAGATTTATGGAGCAACCAAAGGTTGCACTGGGGCAATTGGAGAGACCTGACCAATTCTTCCTTTTTACCCGACTCCCTCACAGAGGTTGGGTCCAGCTCAGATTGTAATATTTTGGGATCAAAAGCTGTGCTTTTATTCCTTCCGGGAGCCTGAGTACCAAATCAAGAACTGATTTGTCAGCTTTTCTGCGCCAGTGCTGAAATGTAGTTGTTCTCGGATGGGCTGCTGAGGAGGGTTAGTCATCCTTATGCTGACAGTATCAGCATCTTGTTGGATACAGTAGTGTCCCAGGAATGCCGAAAATGGCCCTCATGCCATAACCGAAGTGGAGGTTTTTCCTTCCGCAGCCAGGTGGGAGCGAGCCAAGGTGGCCAAGCCCAGAGCGACGGCCGTGCTCAGCCTGGCCCGCTTCGCATTCCCTTCCCGCAGGCTGTTTGTGGGGAGGCTCTGAAATGGCTTCATAATTTTGGTGACTAATAGCCAGAGCATGTGGCTCCAGCACCCCCGCGGCCGGTGCTCCCCTGTTCGTGAATGTAGTTAGGTGGCCCCCAACTGTTTACAAGACAGCAGAGGTGAGGTCTTTGATTGACAAGTCAGAAATGCATTAGATCATTCCCTCTGCCAGGCTCTGGTTCATGCTGTTAAAAATGTCAGCCTCTCCAAGTTTGAATGGCAGCCCGAGGGCCTCCGAAGCTTTTTGTTTTCTGAGATGGAAACACAAATTGGATGTGTGCCTGAGCGCTTCATCCTGGGCTGTAATTTCATCTTTTAGCTAAGAACCACAAGGTACATGAGCAAAGCACCCTGTAAACAATAATACTGGGGAAAAAAATAAACAAGGTCGTGTTTCTGGTACGTTGATCCACTGGTGTCCTGACCTCTATCACGTTGAACATCTCCACTCTGATTGCTGTTCCCTTTGGCATTACAATGAGAGCAGAGAGACTGACACGGGAGGCAGAGATTTAAAGTTGCAGTGTTGTTGCACGTTCCTTGTATTGGCTATGAAATATTGAACTGCCACAATGCGACACCTGTTTTTTTTCTGAACAAACTTTCTTGTTTGAGGTGCTGGGAGTCCCTTTCCCTGTTTGTCTGCATCTTAGCACCTGGCAGGAGCAATTAATGGTGTGAGAGAGAATCAGGGAAGACACAGAAATGAAACCAAATTCATTGTGTAATTTTTGCACTTGACTCCAACCCCTGAATGCAGTCCGACTTTCAGGAGCTTAATTGTAGAAAGACAGAGAGGGTTGTCCCAGCTTGGCATTGTGCAAAGAAAGTCAAGCCACTGCCCAGGGACTAGAGAAGAGCTTTGGTAAACAAACATATTTAGGGTTTATCCTCCTCTAAATCTAATGACCTTTATGTCTGGCTGGTTGCTTAAGCACTATATAACCAGCACTGTCAGTTGGGGTGGATGGAAAACCTATCAAATCCTGTGTGTGTTGTATTTTTTTGTTGTTTTTTTTGGGGGGTAGTATAGTACAATTTATTACTTAGAAATTGGCATTTATTTTCCATGTATCCTCCTTGTCAGAAGTCTCACGTAGGTTGAAGAAATGAGAAAAGCATCGAGAAGTGTGATGGTACCTGCTACTGAGAACTACCCTCCCTGCTCAGCTCTACCCCAGCATGCTGAGCACGATGATTAAATCCAACTGCACCACAGCTAAAAAGCCTCCCTTACTCCAACTCCTGCATTAATTATCTTGTTGCTGTGTAATGTGCCCTTCCTGGTAAGGAGAGGGCAAGACCCTCCAAACACCAGCATTAGTTTGGCCCATTATTTAAAAAAAAAAAAAAAAAAAAAGAGAGAGAGACTAAATTAATCTGCTACCCAAACCTGCAGTTTCCTTCCTCTCTTGTTAGAAGCCAGAGAGGTGTATAAACCTGCTTTGACAAATGGCATATGCGGTGCCACGTCGAAGGGATACAGGTATTTTTAAAAGCTAGCTCCAGTTCCTAAGGATTGTGAACATCTGCTTGGAGGTATTGTAGAGCTCCACAATGCACTAATTGAATTACTCTTTTCTGGAGTTGCAGACTGCACTAATTGAATTAGCATCCGCCCGTGTGTGTGCGCACGCGTGTTCCACGGCGCATGTGTGTGTGTGTGTCGAGCTAAGCAGAAGCGGGGCCCTGGGGAGCGCGAAGGCAGCGGGGACGCGGCCATGGAGCGGCCTGTGCTGCTATCTCATGGCTTTCCGCGGTACTACACAGTCTCCAGGGAGGAGAGAGGCTTTCCAGACCTTGGCAGCACCTGAGGCTAAAGTCCTTCATAATTCCCAGCATGGTTTAAGATCTGAAACCACACTACTTCTTGGCATGATCTCATGTTTTTTAAATACATATGTGTATTTTAATTAACCTGACATTTTGGTAAACCTCTCGTGACCCTCAAAATATTTTACCTCATCTTAATCTTTCTTGCGTTATATGAAAGAAGAAGTGATTAAGTGTAACTTGCTGCAGTCCCTGGGGAGCAGTAAGTGCTTCAGGGTGTTCCCACTAAGGTTAATGCTGGCATGGACTGTTGTAAAATGCTCGGCTTTGTTATGATTTTGATTTTTGAATGACTCTGTGGGTGGCTCTTAAGAGGTAGCCTGCTATAGTGATCACTTTTTATCTATTTTTCTGCTAAACTGGCAAATAGCCAGTGGTATCACACTAATAATAATCTTAGAATTAAGTATTTATTTTTGTCACAAATTTGGGAGATTCATGGTGTGCTCTATCATTTAAGCCAATGTCAGTCTGAATTCAGTGACTGTTGTAAAACGTAACAGAGATAATTCTAGTAACCTTAAATGCACATATGTATAAGAGAACAAAATGAGATCTTCTTACAAATTGGATATTTGCTCACATACAAGTATTATGGGAAGGAGGGGAAAAGTGCCTTAGAGTGTGAATACACTTGGTAAATTTTAAAATGCATCACTCAAAGATGCTGATTCATTTATGGTGCTTGGGATGGATTTCTTTTTTTCTTCTGATTTCTACTGACTAGCATGTATTTTGTGCATAAAAATAGGTATTCTTTGTTTAATTCCTTCATGTTTAATAGACCTAGTTTTCTAAAATTCCAGTAATTTCCACTGTGCTTTTTTGGATGCTTTTCGTAGATCTCTCAAACTGTGTCAGAGATGCGATGGCATTTGTTTTGCTTTCATGATCATTCCTGAGATTTTGTTACTTCTCAAATAGACAAAAATAATGTACTAGGATGCTTTGTAGACTAACTAAAATTAAACTGTGCTTGTCAAAATACATAAACTGTATTCTGTGCATGATTCTTTTTATTATGTTCATATACTTGCCCTATGTCTGGTGATGTTAAATAGGACTTCTAATTACCTTGAAGAATCAGAAAAGTGCAGCTATATGCAGAGCCGCTGCAAATTCTCAGTTTCATTTACATTAAAAAAGCTTCCTCCTTACATAATGAGAAACAGATTTTTTTTTTTTAATGTATATGGGATAGTTTTTACTTTAGTATTGCTTTTGAAGGAGGATTCCCAAACAAATCTTTCTGTTTTGATTTATTCACATTTGAAGTTGCTTTTCTTTGGCATTATCAGGGTTTCAGTGTCCCTGCTTCCTTTTCCAAAGAGGGGAATTGTGAGATTTCCTGTGAGCGTATCCATTTCTACCAGCATAGTCACCCATCAGCTTTTGCCCTGCCCTCTAGAAGAGAGTTTGAGATTTATTTCCCCCAAATGCAACCGTGTGTCAAGGAGACAAAGGCAGGAACCCTAGTTCAGCCAATGAAGTTGTATACATTTTTAGTCTTGTAGGAATGTGCTTTTCACTTATGGCGTCTTCAGTGCAATGAGGACTGCAGCAACCCTCTGATGCAGATAATAACATTTGACCTTGCAACGCCGAATTTTCCCATGTTGAAACGAGGACCTCCAGTACCTTGCTGTTTGGGGGGGTTCTTCATAAAGATTGTGCATTGCATGAGACATCTCCATGCGTTGCCTCCCTCTGGGCGAGCTTAGAAGCAAAGATGATCATGCTGGGGGAGCTGGAGGTTGTCACCTCTAAAATAATGTTGGCATGAACACAGTGCAGCCTTAAGAAGCAGTAAGGGGGAAAGAATCCATTCCATCCAGTGTATAAAGTGCTTTTAAAAACAATCTATTTCTAGAATCTAAATTGTCCTGGGACCAGCTCTTGATATAAAAATTCATAGAAACCTGTTTTTCCGAGTGTGGTAACTTCTTGCCATAGTGCTGTAGTGTTAGAATTCACATTGGCCAGGTTGTTCTGTAAATTAAACAGTGACAGCTTCCCTCGGGGGAACAGCCAATGTATTTATGATGATGTGCTGATTACACAAAATACACTGCAAGCAGAAAACAGCTGCAGAGAACAAACCTCTTAAAAGAATACAATTACAAATAGCACCCTCAGTATTTCTAGTGGTGAGAGTAAAATACAGCATGCTAATGCAGATTTTCCAGCTTCCCAAGAAGAAAAGGGATGTGCAGAGCAGAGGCTGAGGTATGGTTGAATGCACATGCAGTGTCAATATGGAGTGGCTTAGAATCCCTTCCTGAAGGTGAAGGGCAAGAGTGTCTAACACCTGGGGCCTGCCTCATAGCTGGCCTTGGTTCTTAAAATTTCTGCCTCTACAACTTCCCCAGCATTGGCAAGTTGGGGCCCTCTGTTTAACTGCTGCGGTTCCTATCCACAGAAAACTGAAAACTGAGGTGGTTAAATTGCTAATAAATAGCTTGCACTAGCAGTCTGACTGTTGTGAAACACTGAAGGAGATGTTATGGCAAAAAGTCCTCCTTTAAGACTGATCTTTCTTCTGCTACTGATTATTTGCTTTGAGGAAAGTTTTTGCTTTGAGGAATGGCAGATTTAAGTAGTTGGGTTTTCCTAGACTGCAGTGGTCCTGCTTTATTTTTAAAAGTCCCCTGGCTTCTATGTTTAAGGCAAGGCCTTGAATTGAGCATTATAAAATCCTGTTTAGGATGTGATGGAATAAAACTTGCAGCAAAATGATTCTGAGAAGATGCTGAGCTTGAGACAAAGCCTGAAAGAGACATGGTGCTTTCCTGAGTCTGTCTTCATCAGGAAGCACAAACCAGAGCTGAAGCTGCTTTGTGTTCCATGCCGCTATGGAAAAGAAGTTGTAATAAAGATGCTGTAGCAGGATTATGGGCAGGTTTGTGTAAAGTAGAGAGACTGTCATTGGGGCGGCTTGTAGTGAGTGATGCTGATGTCTCACTTGGGAGGGCTGCAAAACAAAAGTCTGCAAAACCTCAAGCATGCATTTTTTTTTTTTTTTTTAGCCTGGGACTTGTTGTGACACTTAATGATTAAAAATACAGTAGTTTTCATATTATTAGATTGTGGGTGTGCGTGAGAATCGAGGGTGCTGAGAGTGTCTTTTCCACCCAGTTTTTGGAGCAATTGTAATGCCTTTAAAGTCTGGAACATCTTGTGTTTGGTGGTGGTGTCTTTGTCATGCTGCAGCATCACTATCAATAAAACATGATTAAAATGCCAGGAAAGAGACCAGCTGTTTAAAACGAAGAAGTGTTGTCCTTTCAATATATAAATCTGATTTTAAAGGAGATGAAGTAACAACATTGGCACCCTGATTTGGAAGGACTTTAATTCACTTGCTTAAAAAGAAGAATCAGGTTTCCCATCTATAGATTGCTGGCATGTACTAATAGACTGTTATTCATCTGTCTGTCTCTTCTTTAAATCGTTTTTGAACCTCCCTGTGTTGTCCTGCTTTGCTGACATGTATCCCATGTGGCAAGAAGGAGTTTTGTATAATCACCCGGCTTTAATCAATAGAATAATTGATAAACCAGATAAGATTTAAACTGATTACCTCCCCGAGTAGAACTCCCTGAGGGCCTTGGACTCTCTTAATTTTGACATGTATGTTGTGTACCCCGTGGATGAAGTGCAGTTTGAATTATCTGTTTTTATTTGCTTAATGACGGGGAGGGTGTTAAAGTCAAATGTTTAATTAACCCAGCAATGGGCTGCGCTGTCACTTACACACACATCCAGCTGATTGAGATATCTCACCGCGAATACTGAATAGGAATGATAATGTGGCACTGAGACGGAAGATTGCTTTTTCAATCCATTTGCTGGGTCACTGCTTTGAATGTCTTATTGGATGAAAGGCATTCAGCCTGGAAAAAAAAATCAGCATTTAAGTACATTTTGTTTTCCTGGCCCCCGCTCCACCACGAAGTTAACTAAAACAGATCAGTTGTAGGTTTAATAAGCCGTTCATGTTCTAGCAAAAGCTGCAAATAGCAGGTCTCAATAGCCGTTGATCTAGAGCGCTGTAATTTCCTATAGGAACAAAATATTTGCTAGCCCCAAGGTATCTGAAGCTGAGCTACTGCATACACGTACACTCCTATCTTTCATCCTTTGATTGCTTGATTACCCACCTCGCTTGATGGTCTCCATAGCAGGACCGACTCTTCATCCTTACCCAGGGCAATAAGATTTGCAATGACATTTTTGTAACTCCTTGCTATAGTTCAAGAAAATGTGGTTTCAGAATTGGAATTATTTTGTAATAGCACAACTGAAGAGTGGGCTTTTAAATTGAAATGTTGCAGAAGTGGCTGTTGTGGTGCCACGTTTGCGTTTGGCGTAGCCAAATTGCGATGACCCAGGGGTTTGTTTCTTGGGTGGCAGCTGTTGTTACAAGGCTGCGGTGCTTGCTAGCCAAATGTCATAACAGCCAGTGACTAATCCATAATTTCACATTCTTTTATTAGAAGATTATATTATTTGTTCACTTTATTGGATGGAGGGTTGTTTCACATTTAGGCTCGCATGTTCTTGTGGGCTGGTTGAATTTGATGTTTGGGCGATGGGAGATGGCTCTAAAGCAGGGGTGCAGTCACTAGCAGAGGTCTTGCTGTCTGCTTGACAGGAAAGCTCAAAATAAAAGATTTTGAGGAAAAATTGAAATAGTAACGATTGGAGATGACTGAGGGATGGGGGTTTATAGTGGGACTGATGAGACTGTGTTTGTCTTTTGAGGGAAATAGCTGTAAAAAGTTAGAAAATACTACCTCAAGGAAGAACTTGAAGTCTATAGCAGAGCTAAGCAATCATGCAACTTTATCAGAGTGTTTGTAGTTCCTCTGCAGGTGAAGCTATAATAAATATTGTATAAAAAAAGTTAATCCATATCTAGAGAATTTTAATAAACAAAAAGTTTTTTAAAAACAGACTTCCCTGAGACTTGTTGGCTCTTGCTAACTCCTGTTAGGGCTAGAAGTATGTTTCCACATTTTTGGATGCTATTTTATATTCATAAAAATGTAAAAGGAATTTTTTTTTCCCCGCTATATATGTGGGGAAAAGTTAAGAAAACATCTCATTCTGCACTGTATCAGCAGAGATAAAAAGCCTTGATCCATTGTAGGGATAGAGGGGAAAGCCTGCAAACTGATAATGGAAGTGAATAATTCAAAAATCCAGTAATTCAACACTGATCCAAGTGTTGAAAATGAATTTGTGTATAAGGAATGTTGCAAAATTAACCCAACAAGGAAGCGAGAGCCAAGCAGTGATTGATTCTGTTCTTCCATTCCCTCCTTTAAAAGGCTTCTGTGCCATGCAAAATCTGTCTTCCTGAAGTATGTGTGGCAGAAACCAGCGGTCTTAGAGACAAATTAACCTCTGCTGAAACTGTTTGATGGGGAATTTGAACAAGAATTCCAAAGACTGCTGAAATCATTAAGGTTGTCGTAGAGAACAGAAAAAGAATACTTTTTTGTTCAGTATGAGGAGCAGATGTGTGAGATAATTCACTAATATGAAGCAAACCAAAGTGCAGTGATAATAGGATTCAGAACAAGTCCTGAGATCCACCCTACATAGGTTGCCCTGTTGAGTTTTTTAGAAATAAATACCCATATTATGCGTATTATACAGTTAATTGGTTGTTTTCGTCTATCCATTTGGGGAATATGGGCTTTCTGTTCTTTAAATAGATGTAGCTAGTTTTGAAGTACTATAAAAGCTTGGAGTACAAGATGTACGCTATAAAACCATGCATAGAAAGTGCTAGCTATAAAAGCATATGCATACCTGGAAAGGTACTGATCGATCTGTGTTATTTAGGAAAAGAAATTCTGAAACAGACCTGGCTGTGAAAAATTCCGAGCAATAAAATTCAACTTGAGATCCTTAAGGCTTCTTATGCTCTAACCTTACTATGAAGAATGGGGAAGTCGAGCTGCCTAATGCAGATGTCTGTGAGTTACAAAAATAACCAGATGTCCTGATTAGCAGAAGCAAATGTTCTTCCCTTAATCCACGTGAAATTATATTCAAAGGCTCTCCGGATGTAATGCTTGTGTAAATAAGGCACCAACAAACATTGGAATAGGAAGGGCCATTGGCCAGCTAGCTTGCGAGGCTTGAATGCTTGAATATTAAAAACAAATTTACCACTGCTGACTCTCTTAAATTCACAGAACAGAAATGTTAAGCAGGGCTGCTTCCCGGGGAATGTGAAAAGACTGTTCTCATTAGCTGTATTTTGTCTCTCTGTCTCTCTTTCACAGAGAGAAATGTCTATGAAGTGCTTGAGAAATGACTACGAAGCAAATCTCGGTGTTTAGAATATCCCTGAATGGCTTGTTCTGAGCATCTGGATTTTTGTTCATTTCCTAACTATAAATCAAATTTCCACTCTTTAAAATATGCCCATTCACCTTATCTGTGTACTGTCTTTTGAAATGTAAGGATTAAGCTGAATTCACTATTCTTTTGTAATGCTAAACATGAATTTTTTTCCTAATCTGCAAGTTATTATTTAAGTGAAGAAGACAGAAAAATATGCAAGATTCATTTTATAGATTTAAAAGTAGAATCCTATCATAGCCTTTCCACTGCGAAAGGGATTCGTTGGGACCGTTGTTACTGTGACCTGTGCTAACAGAGATGTGAACCAAACCAGGTCGGGTGTGGGTCTGATCAGAGGGACAGTGTTGTCTCTTTTCTGTTTGCTCTCATAGCTTCAGTTTTAGCATTTGGTTGAGCACCGACACATGAACTGCTCAGGCGTGGGGATTTGAACTGCATTTCTTTAGGCACTGCATATATTCAAAAAGAGGCGCCGTAATGAAAAGTTTCTAAACAGATTGGCGCAGGGGAGGACACAGATTTCTATGCAGGTAGCTCCATCATCATGGTACACATGGGTATGTTAGCCTAGAAGGCAGGCATTGAGCAAGAATTAAAGTTATGCCCTTTAATTTATTCCAGTTTAATTTGTTTCCTTTACCAGTATCAGTTGCTGCTCTGCAGGCTGCAGTTTCTGCGCTCGCTCTCTCTCTCTCTCTCTCTCTCTCTCTTTCTCTCTCTCTTTCATTTGAGCACTCGGACTTCAGTCCCTTGCAAAGTGCCGTTTAACTTTAAACTTGCAAGAGCTGGGAAGCTTGTCTGTGCCTTGGTTCGTGCTGAAGTCACCCCCTTGTGCCTACACGTTGCAATTTATGGTGTTCTCTGAAAGGATCTAATCTCCGTGAATGTTCAGAGCGGCAAATGCCAAGGAGGAATGGGGTCTAATATTTATCTCTGCATTTTCATTGCTGTGGATCTCCCTGTGTGTTACAGCTGTCATTTTTGTTTTATCTGCTGAGCAGACAGAGAATTGCCTTCAAACTTGCTGTTTTTTTACTTGTTTTTCCTCAAAGTGCATTAGCCAGTGTTGAGGACTATTTTAATATAGTGGAGGCCAAATAAGCATGTATTTACATGTTTTAGGTGTTGTGAGAGGAGAGAAAGGAGAAACTACTATTAGAAATTTTTAATGGGCGTTTAGGCCCCTTTTTCTTTTTTTTCTCTATTTTTTTTAATGATAACACCATTTTCAGCCTGACGTTTGGCTATGCCAGGATTCATCCTAGCAGCGTTTGAAATGGCCGAGATATTTATAAACTGACAGACGGCATTTATAAAATCAGGATGCTGACAGTCCCTTAACGATAGCAACAGGCAGAGGTTCATCTATCACTTGCAAAGGTTATTGGAAAGGGAACGTAAAGCTTATGTGCGTCTGTGGTCTTAGACGGGAGCTTATTTCCACGTACAGACACGCTCGCTGTCTGCGTTCCTCTCCCTCCTTGACTCTTGTCTCACTGTCTCTCAATCCAGGCTGGTTGTTCTGGACATCGGGCAATCACAGCTAATTTCCCCACAGTTTTATCCAGCATTTCCTTGCCCATTTCCTGCCGTCAGTTAATGCAACCTGGAAGACACCTGACTTCATGGCATCTTGGGACAACAAGAAAGACAATAAATAAATAAATAAATAGAAAAACAACAACAAAAAACAGATTAGATCGAAGAAACCTCCCAACTGCTGGCAAGTTGATGGCTTGCATTTGGAAAGAACATTGTGAATTGAATGACAAACTTAACCTGGGGCCGGCCAGGGGTTAAACAGGCCTTCTGGCTTTATTTTCCTCTTATGTAGCACTGGTCTGCAAGCAGAATGCTGATGTCCTGGCTTTATTTAGGGGGTCCCTCTCGGCCGTGGCGGCTGCCCACCGTCCTCGGCGTGGCAGAGCGAGTGCTTTGTGGACCCTTCCAGGAGCATGAAAGAGGTGGTCAGTCACTTGCAAGCTCTGATTAAAACATTATGTTGAGCCAAGGACAACACAATGGTGAGTTTGAGGATCAGCTTGTGTCAACAGTTTGCACAGGAAAAGGGGAAATGCGCTATTTACTTGTTTGTATTAAAACAGCTATTTTAATGTGGCTGTAGAAATACCAGGACAGCTACATCTGGCATCTGGGTTGCCCTTGAATCATTTACTCCACTGTAACCATTTGGACACTGTGTTCCCACTGTATTATTTGCTTAGGGACCTGCAGTACCCAAGTAGATTTCCTTCATGCAATTGGATGAGCTGGTATCACTAAAAACACCCCCTGCCCCAGCTCCTGCTAGTGCCGCTGTATGTGCATGCGGCGGCTGGAGCGAGCCTGGATTGGCTTGAGGGGCTCTATTTATCAGGGAACTCGATTAAAATACAGACTGCACATGACATCAAATTTGTAATCATTTTTCCACAGCAAGCAAGCGTTTTCTGTATTGGATGCAGGTGTTGAACGCAATAGTGTGTTTTAAGGGCCAGTGCAGCACAAATTCTGGCCTTTGGGATAATGACAAGTATTTTGCCTGCATAAACAATACATATATTTTTTTCCCCCTGAGGTCCGCACGCACCTAGTTCCCCTCAAGCTCATCATCTCTGTCAGGTTAATCAATAGGCACCGTATGGCAGAGGGTCAGTAATCAGTGTCATCGTGCCTTTAAATCGTGTTGAAAATTTGCTTAAAGCCTGGGCCAATTAACATCGAGATGATGAATGGATGGGTAGATGGGAAGAGCCTGGCGCTCAGGGGCTTTGTGAGAAGGAGATGCTCAGCTGTTGAGCAGCAGACACCAGCGAATAAAATCAGCCATTCATGTGAGCTCAGTCCACCCACTCTTAATGATAATGTCAATCTAGCAAAATATATACACATTGGAGTTGTCATGAGTTCATAAATCAAAGGAGTTTGTCAAAGGCATTCAGATTAACGAGGCAGCAGCAATAACAAGTCAAATTTGCATAGAGAATTGCCCGAATCTCAGTAAATTATGATCCTGTTTTTCATTTGATTATTTGCTAATGTCTCAAGAGGGAGAATGATTATATTAGCATGCAAAATCTACTCCAGAAGTAGAAATCGGAGGTATAGCAGACCAGCATACGATGACAATTAATCAGTTTCTGCATACTAGCATAAACGCACAAGGCCCAGAAATGAACTCCTTTTTTTATTATTATTTCTCCTTGCTACTGATCCAAATGGTTCAGCTTGACAGAGACTTTATATTGCTTTAACAGTGTTCTGAATTGTGCCTGCAGGCAAGACATAGTTATGCAGCTATAACCAACCTATCCATCTGCCAACCAGATTGGAATTCTCCTATCCAAGGCTTCCATTAACCCCCACTGACAGCTCCAAACAGGATTAAGAATTTGAAAGCATAAAAAATAGTTGTGCTCTTCGCATAGACACCCAGTACTTCCCCACCCCCCTTCCCTGCACTTGGAGAAGGGCTGCATCTGTAGTGTTTTATAATTAGTGCTGGGCAGATCAGCACCAGAGAAAGCCGGCCCAGTTGGCAGGGCTTTGATTTTCACCGCGGCAAGCGAGGCGGTACTAAAGGTAGCTCCGTCCAATTGGGGGGCCCTGGGAGTGCATTTATCCCTGTGTTATATCTCATTCCCAGCAGTGTTTTGCTGGGCTGTGCGCGCAAAATACTGCGTGTCATCTCGCAGCAAACGCTTCAGCCTAGGGACTTGGTATGCAGCGTAGCGTGTTGTGTTTAGTGATGGAGGAGACTTCACGGGGAGAGTTAAATAGTAATAATTTGGTGGTGGTCTTTAAGACAACCTGCCATGGAATTATACTCTGTTAATTACAGGCTGAAGTTTTAAATGCAAATCAGATTTAGAGGGATCTCATTATAGACTGTAGCCATTTTAGGAAAAATGAACTATGGAGGGCAAGTCCCCTTGATGGGAGGTTCTTGCTAGGGAGAAATTTTGAAGGTTACAAGAAATGTGAGGTTGTTTCCTCACTTCTTTCCCATGTTTCCAGTGTCATTGTGTGACCTTGGACAAATGAAAAAAAAATACCCAAAATATTCCCAGTGTTTGGAAATTGGGGACGGTGGGGGTGGGTTTTTATCTCACCAAGGTTGACTCTTTGGTGCTTTGTAGGTTTTGGTGCTCCTCGTCTCATCTTGCTTGGCCAGTGCTGTTGAAAGGTGGAACCACTGTGCACAAGTGCAAACATCTCTGTCCAGTTTTTGTTCAGGAATTACTTTGTGCCTGTAGGGTTTGAGAATTTGCTATAAGCAAAGGGAGGTTGTATGATTTTTCAGCCACACCTGCTCTTAGGGTTCGTTGTTTGTCTGCACTTTCATCCTAACAAATTTCCTCCTTCCTCTACTATGCATCAAGTGCAATCACTGGAGATATTAATATTCCCAGTGTGTATACCACCCCACCGTCTGGATACCAAATGCTGCTTCCTAGTGCTGTGCCTGAGACGTGTTTCAGTAGCCACGAGAGGGTGCTCGGAGCGGTGCCTGCCTTTGTCTGCATCTCCTGCGGCCAAGAGCGTCGCCAAGCGGCGTCCTTCCCGAGCAAACCTTGCTCTGACCTCCTGCCTTTATCCCTCCTCTCACCTCGTTCAGAAAGGGAAATTTATAGAGGCACTGTTTAACTCGGTTACGTTATCCTCCTCCTGTGACCTTGGCTCATTGTTGCCTTGTCCAGTGGCACGTGCTACTATGCAGCTCCCGTTTGTCCCCAGATACGCAGGGTCTCAAACCTGCACCTGCAGTGATAGGTTCCCTATGCCTGAGAACCGGGCAGGAGCTTCCAACATCTGTGCTTTTCCTTAAGTGCGACGCTTTCCAGTCATTCTGTCGTCACTGAGCGGAACTTACTTGCCGGCACAAGTGCCTGAGCAATGCTCCTCTTTAATGGGCTGCTGCTGGAGCTGCTGCCTTGGTGCTGGAGAAGGGAGAGGCGCCAAGCTGTGAACCACCATATGCACTTGGCAGTCTTTGTCTGGTCTTTGTTCAGCCAACCTCTTAGCCTTGCCACCTATAAAGCTAATGAATGCAAAATGGTCCTCCGCTCGCTCTTCAAATTAGATGCTCGACTTCAAGAGAAAAATAGGAGAGAACGTGGCACTTTAATCAGAAATTTCAAAATAAGGGTTGACAGCTTGCCAGCGATGTGCTGATTTCCTGCTTTTGTCAATTTTTGGAGGGGGGAGGATCCTTAAAGGCGGTAAAATGCAAGGTTTCACTGTTAGGGAACGGGTTATTTGGAAGGGGGGCATCATTTTGGCAGTTGTAGAGAAGATGATGAATGCTGAAAATTCAGCTAAAAAGAGTAAGTAGCCCCCTGCCCCTCCATAACAACAAAATGTATTTCCTCCAGTGCATAGTATTTGCCTCTCAGTCTTATGCCTCTTGTACTTGATCTTTTTTCTTCCGAAGCACAAAATTGAAAGCCTTACTCAAATTAACCACTTACTAAACTGTATTTCATGGGCAGAAGAGAGCAGCTTTTATGTTTGACCTCCCTTTTTGCAGATATGTGGGTCTAGCTTATATGATTTTACGATCACTCTCCTTTCTGAGCCAGATTTAATGCAATAACTTGGTCCTTGGCTGAGGCCTCCTATGAAAACTTTTAAAAACGTGCCTCTTGGCAGTTTATCAGGCCTGTTTAGGATTGATTTCCATTATAAAACCCTGGTTACAGCATCCCAGATGCCATGGTGCCCTGCAAGTTCTATATCTTAAAAAAAAAAAAAAAAAAAAAAAAAAAAACGGTTTGGTCTGCAAGACTTGATTTACACAGGCTCCTTGGGGCCAATTTATGACATCTTGATGACTTTTCTTCTCCCCCTTATTTGCTGTTTTTCACAAGCAGCTCCTGCCCCTGCCTGACCTCCAGGCTGCAGCTTTTTCTGCCCTGCATGAGGGCTGCAGATGTGGGAGCTGCTCCAGCCGTGTCCAGGCATGGCGAGGAAGCCGCAGAGGCAGCGCCCTGAGGAAGAGGCTATTGGGGCAATGAGGGAGGATGAGGAGAGGGTGCAAACTTGCCCCTTAGGATACCTGCTCCTGAGCTTGACCGCAGGAACTGGAAGCCCCACTTTTCCTGGCAAAGCTCTCCCTAAGCTGTTTCCCTGTCTCTCTTTAAAACCTGTTTAGTTACTCACTGCTGAACATGTGGGAATGTGGCCTCGGGCTAGGAATACTGTGGTGATCAAACGGATGTTAGATGTGTTCGCGGGATTCCCCCAAAGCTGCCTGTTGTGTCTCATCAACACAGAAGGTGCCAGAGAAGGCCATGCCCCAGAGCTGCTCACTGTGTGCTGGATTCACCCGCAAGACCCAGCAAGTTGTAGCCAAAAGTTTACTAAAGGTTGTGTATGTCCCAAGCTATAGCCCATCTCTATTCTGAAGTAATAGTGGATTTTGAACAGGAGGTTAACAGGAGTAAAGTCTCCTGGTGCCCTTTCTGTATTCATCCTAGAAAGGCCTTTGCAGTTCCGTTTCCTGTTCCATCCCCATCTCTTTCTGATGATCTTTTTATAGAGGTGCTAGTTTAAGTTCCCCATCAGTCTGTTTTTTTGGAAAGGTCAAGGAAACGTGTGTATGTACAGTCACAGGGCAGGAATAAGACACAGCCATGGTATCAAACCTCCCTGATTAAACAGGCAAAACAAACAAATAAATGAAAAAAAAAAACCCTTCAATCTCTGCTTCCTGATCATCTGACTAACCAGCATTAAGATAAATAAAGTTTCTGGGTGTTTCTGGCAGTCTAGCAGACTCTATACAACTAATTATTTAGGCATATTAAAATATAAAGGCATAGAGGACAAGTGCATCCGTTAACAGTCTTTAATTTTCAGCAGGTTCCACTGTTTGGAGTAGGGATTATGGGGAGTTGAGAAGCCTTGGTATTACCATACTGCACCTTTCTAGAGAGGCCACAACTGGTAGTTTTGGTATAAATCCCCACAAATGCTCATATAATATGTACTTGCACCATGGAGTGTTCATATGTTGAGGAAAAGAAATTATTTCTCGGCCATAACTAGCCATTTGGCTTAGAAGTACAAGTTAATCTCCTCCGTGTGCGTGTGTGTATGTGTAAAATAATGAAGCCTCTGTAGCTACAAATATTCTTTTTCTTTTCTTTCTACAGAGTAATATTAGGGAAAGAACTGAATTAAAGCTTACTTTCTTTCACAGAATTCTTCTGAGAGGGAAGACTGTAATAATGACGAGCCCCCTAGGAAGATCATTCCCGAGAAGAATTCACTTAGACAGGTATGTGATCAGTCTCTTTAAAAATGCAATAAAACTTTCCAAGCTACCTGAATCCTAAAATGCTTTTGGAAGCTGAAGTCTGATTTGTGCTCATGGAAATCTTTCGTTCTCTTCTTTGAAGCCTGAGCAAGTTGCATTGCACCTAGGGAGAGCAGGCGCATGGGCTGAGTCTGATACTTCCTGCTAAGGAAACCTAGACTGTTCTGTGTGGTGCAGTCACCAGTGACTTCCTATTTTTACCTTTCTCCATTTGCTGTGCAACAAAACCTCTTCAGTCTTTTATTCTGTAAATGTTTCTGTCCTTTTTGTTCAATATTTTGCCCTGCTTCAAATCACGCATTTAAGAATCTCCAAGGGTTCTACAACAGTTATTGAAGGTCAGTTTTCAGAGAGATCATGTCCTGGTTAATAACCTGAAAAATAACCATTTTTTTCTTCTAAATTCATGTTAATTATTACTGGGTAGAAGGAGAAAAGTTGGGTTAACCCCCACATCTGTTTGTTCTTACATAGTAAAGCAAATTTCTAACCATTTCATCAAGAATCACTTTTATAATCCCCGTGGTTGACAGAGAGATGGCTTATGATTTCTGGTGGATATGGGTAGGATCTACCAATTTCCAAGGGTGCTTCATGTACCAGCTTGACGTTCTTTCTCCCCACTGTGGCCTTCAGTCAGCAGAAGCAAAACGTGTCAATTCCTCAGCTGCCCAAGTTTGCTGCCTGATATGTCAGAGCAAAGCCACTGATGAAGGTGAAGAAGTGAGCACCCAGGTCACAGATTGAGGCACCTGCGAAGCTGGACCTCAGCTATAGGACAGAGAGCCTCAGGCAGAGGAATAGGGTGGGAATACAGTGCCCCACTGCTGCTATTTCTAAGCCAAATTGGGTCAAAACCGTGATAGAGTATCTGTTTGATATAGCCTGTTCCTGGAGCTAACTTGCTTTAAGATGTACTGCCTTAGAAGTGAGAGTCAGCGGAAAGGGACAAAGTTATCAAGTTTGTACGAATCCAACACACCGTAAAGCTTTATATAATGTAGATGTGTGTATTTATCTTAGTGTTAGCTTACTGATGGAGGAGTCATTTGCTTCAGGTTCAAAAAGAAAAAGGCAGGTGTTTTGTCTCCAAGAAAAGGTCCATAGTGAGAGATGATAAGTCCAAAGGCACCAAAAGGTGACCCATCTTGCATGCCTTCTCATCCCACCAGACCCTTCCTCATGATTGTCGGCTAAGGAGGCAACAAATGTTCATGTGAGCAGCATTATGAAGATCAAGAAGGTGCGTTTTCTTGAGCTGGGTTTCTTTCCTTCACCCGTCAACCTCCAGATGTATTCTTAGTGTCCATGGAAAGCTGCTAGTCCATTGGGTCTACAGTTCACCATAACCCAGGTGCCTTGGTATCAAGAATATACTTTAAAAAACTGCACTGTCCAAATATTTCATATTGGAAGTAATTTATACGGACATGATTTACAGCAAGATGATTAGCTACTAAGGTGTTATATTACACTCTCTATCTTTGTCTGTGCCCAGTCTTTGCCGTGATAGATGCAGGACAGAATTTTTGGGGCTTGTAATTATTGTGTGGCGCCTTTGGTGTTGGGAACACTGATTGTGGACAAGTTCAAGCTGGATTCTTAAAGCCAGCACCCTTATGCCTACCTCTTAGGAGATGGTTGCCCAAACTTTTATGTCTCTAGTAGAAAGAATTTTGGTTCTTTATGTAGGCATAAATAAAAGCTGTCATATCCTTTTGGAAGCTCAGATAAACTTTTTTTTTTTTCCTGTTAGCAATTGGCAAGTAGAAGCCAGTTTTCCAACTCTAGATTCAGGATTCAGACACATGTGGCCATGTGCTTTCTTCTGTCTTGATGAATGAGTGGTACTTATTGGCAAGATTTAAAATTTCATTATTGGGAAACATGGACCTGCTTACCAACATGGAAGAATGGAAGGAGAAGTCCGGTTCGTTTATCCAACTAGTCTTTCTCGTGAGAAAGTCCTCAGATTTAGTTCTTTTCTGATAGTTTAGCTTTAGGAAATGGATGAGGTACATCAGACTGCTTCAGGGGGAGCATGGGAAGCACAGTTTAGCTGAGAAGTTTCTTCTCTTGCCTCGTTTGCTGTGCTGGCATGCAGCCTTTGCCAGAAATGTTGCCTCGGGTAGGTTTGTGGCGCAGACATACCAGGAGGTGATAAGGAGTTGTAGTGGTTGCTTCAGCTTCTGAAGTTGCAAGCAGGCTGAAGACCTGCCTGCCTTAGTGCTGTGGACCTCTGCTAGGAGAATTGAAATTTTTCTGTTGGTTGAAATGACTTTTGTAGAAGGGCGTCTTCAGGAGTCCCAAAAAGTGGAGCTGTGTTCCTGGCACACTGGACATGGGAGGCACGGCTGCTCTTAGACATGTGAGGGGCAGCAAAGTGGGAGACAAGGGCATTAGCACTGGGAAAAGAAACAGAAAGGATAATTAGCTTGACGTTGTTAGCTGGAATGGGAATACGATCCAAGCCGTGACAGTTTGAAGTAAGGATGCAAATACACAGTTCTTGCTGATGGCTTGATCTGACAAGTTAAATTGACGGGTTAAACTGAGAATCATAGTATGAAAACAGACTTGAAAAAAACAATGACAAGTGGCAAAAGTTTTTGGCAACTTTATTTAAGCTAACAAACGAATTTTCACACAGCAAAGTTATAAATTAATTTTAATAGGCTGATCCAGATGGTCCATTTGGAAAATGGATAGCTTGATCTGTTGAAAATTAAACTAAATTTATCTCTCTCATACTTCAAACTGAAGTAAGCGTGAGAAGAGTGCCCATTAAGTCCGGCTCATGCAGATGGACCGGCAGGTCACACATGGGACTAATCTGATTCATTTTAAAAATAAATGCATGAGTTATTGAATCAGGTTCCTGTGTGTGAGCGTGTGCGTGTGTGTGCCGCCCTTTCAAAGGGGCTCACAAATGCTTCAGTGCCTTTTTAACCTGTGTGTTTCCATTTTAATTCAACTTCCTTGCCAAAAAACATAATTAGTTTTCAGTGCCTATCATTTAGTGTTGGGCGCGAACGCTAGATTGATTAGGTCAGGCATTTGTTATTTTAAGGGCTACGTCTCCATTCTTCATTTATGAAGAACATGAGCTCAATAGTCTTGGGGAGAGAAGCGGCCTTTAGAAACGGCGAAGGGGAAGCTCTCTGGGGGCCCCTCCAGCCTTTTAGCTTCTGGGTGTTTTAAACAGGGCAATGAATGCAGATTTGTAAATTTATTGCGGTGCCATCTGTTTTTTTTTTTTTTTTTTTTTTTNGCAGGAGCCGTATTATAGTTGGCTTGTATGTGTCTATTGTGGTGGTCACTCGGCGGGAGCTTGCCCTCGTAGTCCTACGGAGAGTGATGAATAGGGGGGGTCAGCATGAGTAGGTCACAGGGCAGCTGTCCGGGGCTGCCCTGAACTTGATTACCCCGCTGGTTTTTAGAGGAGACGGGCACAATGCGGCTTGTTTAGAAACCCTCCCTGCCTTCTCCTTGGCAGAGCGGGAGTGAAGGGCCTTTTGCTGCCACAATTCCTTCTGCCGGGGCTGGCACAGGGGGCAGCGCTGCCAGAGAAGCCTTGCAGGGGGCAACACCGGTGGTGGGGAGATGGCCATTACATCCCTGCAAGCAGCACTTGGGGCTCTGCCCTCGTTCTGCAGAGCTTTCAGATGGAAGTCTAGGGAAAATAAATCTCTGTGTTCTCTGCATTCAAGCAGGCCCTTTAGCATTTCCAGGAGTTTTCCCCGGTAGCATTTGGCACAGAGTATTGTCTGCGTTCAGTCACATGGGTTTGTGGTCATTTTGTAAAATTACATGTAGCGCCCAAACTGTGTTTGAGGCGCTGTTTCAAAGTTAGAACAGGCATGGTTTGCTCCCAAGAGCTTGAAGTCAAGCAGTTAAGAAAGGCAAAAAGCTGTAGCCATCACTGCTCGATTCTCGTCCGTAGCATCACCTGCTCTGCAGGTTGCCTCTGTTCCACGTAAAATCTAATGCTCTCCAAAAGTCCTTCTGCTCCATGGAGTTAGTTCCCTCTTTGCAACTTACGGGGAAGGTTATAAAGTGGGGAGGTTGTAGGGATCCTGCAACTTCCTCCCATACTCCTGGAGGGGATTCTGTAGTTCAAATTTTCCTCCTCTTGGAGAGCCAGATGAGACAGGAAGTACCTTTCCTGCAAGATTGCCATGTTTATATCTTCATTTATACTAGAAATGTTTGCTAGGAAGGAGTTCCTGGTTGAAAAGCCTCCTGGAATGGATAGAAATACATCCTAGTCATGCACCGAGGAAAAAAATCACCTCTGTTTCTCTGTATCTCTTAATGCACATTAAAAAATCCGAGCAAACCTGGATTGTGCCAAAATCTTAAGTTGCAAGGGAAATGCTGCCTTGTGGCAGAAAGGCCACTGGGCTCTTTCAGCATCAGTGCTAATAGGAATCTGTCACCCCGCTGCATTTCTGCATTCCTGTGTAATTGAGTAAATTGCAAGTGGTGTCTGCTCCCCCCTGCCCTTTGTGTCCATGTCCACTTACCCTCCCAAGAACGTGGGCAGTGATAAATAAAGTGCTGAACAGGGCTTTCGACTCTTTGAAAGCAGCGTGTTGCCAGCCCCCTAGTTATATTTCTTTAGGTGTTTATGTTTTTCTGTATTCTTTCCCTTGTGTGGCTGAAACCCCGGGGATCCAAAGCCATGAGAGAGGCCAAAAAGCTAACAAAGTAGCTGTCCTCTTGTTAGCTTGTTCCTTTCTTCTTTAAAAAACAGGATGAAAACCATCTGGCTCAGGGCATTACATTTTCCTCCCCCATGCACCTCTATAGATGAAGAGTTTCACCTGCAGTGAGGGTTTACATTGATTAGGGAGGGAGCAGTAATTCAAGCCTCCATCCACTTCAGTGATACTTTGCAGTCTTTAAAGGTGCTGACCCATTGAGTTAAACTGTCAAGGGAGGATAAAAAAGGAGCTTCATCCCGGGAGGTAACAGCTGCCAGGTTTTCAACACCTTGTGCGCTGCTGGAGAAATGTCACAAATTGTCAATGGAAAGAAAAATCACTCGGCTGCCATCTTCCCCTTAATGACGAGCCTTATAAAATGAGAGATTTAAAGGTTTTTAAATCAGCAAGTAACTGTCAAGGAGCAGAAAAAAAAAAACACAGAATCCAGAGGGATATTGAACAATGGTCCCAACAAGAGGTGGATTCGGCAAATAATGAGCCAAGTTGGGCTAATGCCGACTGGCCAGAATGGGCATGGTGAGCTTTGCACAGGGGGGCGAGAGGCAAGGGAAGGCAGCTCAGAAGTCTAGTATTACCCTGGCTATATTAAAAAAAAAAAAAAATCTGATTCGTAAGCCAGTGAACTGAGAGACAACATACTGTATTTCTGCTCTTTTGAGGACAGTTTGTTTTCAAGCAGCTACCAGATGGCTAAATACCACGACATTTCCTTTTTCTTTTTCTTTTCCTTTTTTTTTTTTTTCTCTTTTCTTTCTTAACAAGAGATCCAGTTTTCCCTGCTCTTTGTTTTTGTTTGTTTTAATGCTTTTACTTCACTGCACAGCCCTGTGGTGTTCGGGCACTGTGACATACTCTTTTTCCCTTGCATTGATGGATGAGGAAAAAAAGGTCTTGAGCTTTAATGTAATTTCAGATAACAGGCAGATTGGAATAAGGCTTTTTGCTTGTATTGTCTCCAGGTTGTTTCTTTCTTTCTTTCTTTCTTTTTTGTGTGTGTTGTTTTAAGGGCCTTTTTTTTGCTGTTTGTTCTAGGTAAGTCATTTTAATTGTACTGAGTAATTAGAAGGTACACACAGCCAAGGGAGCTTTGTTATGGTAATTGCTCAAGAAAACCCACTCCCCAACCACCAGCGCCATGTGTTGAGACGCTTCTTCCCTCTAGTGGCAATATTAAGGACTCTGCCTTTCACAGTAGGCAAGGTGTAATTGCAATATGACAAACTGTGCTTTAGGGAAAATCCTGTAAATGATCCAGTTTTTTGTTTGGCTAGTCTTTATTTTGTCTTATGGCTTTCCATGGAGACTCCCCTTCCCAAGACTGGGCTACGGATAGCAAAAATGGAGTGTTAAGAAAATACTCAGAGCAAATCATGGGTAATGTCTTCCAGCTTGACTTAATTCTAGTCTTCTTTTTAATTACCTGTTTATAAAAACGTTTTTAAATTTGTTGAGATTACTTAATTCTTTCTGAAGCACCTCATTTGAAATAAATAAATAAATTGCATTTATTTTAAATAGTCCATGTGAAAGACCTTTAAAGGGTAATTAATGCAAGTCTCCTAAGACTCTAAGTAAGATGAAAGCGATCTTTCCAAACCTGCTCGAGTGATTTGTTTATATAACTTCCCACTTCTGCTGAATTCTTCTGAGTCTAATAACTTCTTTTTTTCTAACCGTTTGGCAATTTGTGCTTAGCTACAAAAGCCCTTGTTCAGAAAGAACAGTTTAATAATCTTTTCCCTGAAAATGACTTGAAGGGAGGGTATGGGTTGTGTCTCTTTGCTGTGTTTTTATTAGTGTTATCCTTCTCTGATAAATCATGTAATTATTAACTATGGTGGGGGGAGGATCTTATTGAACTCCTGGGTTGCAGCTTCTATTAAAAAGTGGGGTTTTGTTCAGGGACTGGGGATTCTTCGGATAAATGGCCAAAGAAATGGATTTCTGTTGGAAAAAAAAAAAAAAAAAAGGCTGCACAAACCCCATTCTGTTTCGGGTTCAAGGCTCCAGGTTGGTGTTTTGTGTTCGTGCAGAGCTACGTGGTGTGAGTAGAAATGGTTGTATCAAAGAACGGGATTATCCTTTATTAAAAAAATAAAGAAAGTCGGTCCATCAGACCAAGTCAGAGAAGCATTAGAAAAATGTAACCAAAGACACTTATGGAATGAGATCAGATACAGTTCTATCTTTAGTGAACTATAGTCTAGCGTCTCTGTGGCATTTTAAGCCTTCGGCTGAGAATGAATCTAGCTTTGTGGTTCCCCTGCTTCTGACATGATTTGGTGCTGCCATATATTTGTAGGTTTTTTTTTTATTAGAGCTTGTTTTGCTATAGGGCTGCTTAACACCATTCTCAAACGGCTTTTGCAAGGTTAAAGGAATGCAGCTTGGTAACAAGTTTGTGTCATTTTAAATATATACCTCCTAGTAAATAAGGAGGAGCTTTGCAATCAATCCCTTTTAGTGTGTTATATGTTTCACCTGACAACTAAACCCTCTATTGATTAACCATTACTTTGTTAGATAATCTCGTGTCATTGAGCCACTGTAAAAATTAAACTCTTTAAAATGTTTTACCCTAGCAGCAATGCGAAAATTGAAAACTTGTTCAGAATTACAGCCAGCTTCCACAAAGAAGGTAGTTTTCAACAAACTGGTTTATGTTTGCATGCTTTATATGCAATATAAAAACATATTAAAGCACTCCAACGCAAAGCTATCTGCCTGCGGCATTGAACCAGGCTACCGTTTCAGAGTGCTTTCCCATGGTAAAGAAACCTCTTATCTTGATGAAAGGTGAGGAAAAACTTAAACAGTTTTGGTGCAAACTAGATGAGATCTTAAAAAGGTTAGCTTTAAAGGTGAAGGGAGAGATTTGCTTTTCCGAGACTTGGATTCTGGTTTTGACATTCGTGTTTTTCTTTTTCTTGATTTCATGGAATCACTGACTAGTCAGTGATTCCATGGGCATCTGAACGAATGAAGGGAGATTCTCTCATGCTGCAGGGTAACACGAGGCACCTTCAAATGTTTCACCTAAAATTTAGGGACTCCTTGATCGTACAGCATTCGTAGTACTCACTAGTAACTGCTCGTGTGTGAACACAGCTATGAGAGTGCCACAGGAAACCAAATGTCCAGCTATGCCAGGATCTTGTGTCGGGCAGTAGCCAGGAAGTGCTGTCTATGGAGAAGTGTTGGAACAGGGCAACCATATAGTAATAATTCCACAAAATATCCTCCCGGCTTCTCATAATTTGTGACTTCATGACCCAGCTGCAGTCTTTTTGCATCGCTATCAGTACATTTCCATTGAAGTCTTCTAAGTACACTGACATTGCTTCATTTTTACCCTGGACTTTAAAGAGAACTAGGTTGTGTTCCAAGTTTTTGTTTGAGACCTTCCTGAGCGTTTTGTAGAACATCCGTATTCATCTTCTCTGGCATTCATCATTTTACTCATTGTACAACGTGGATGCCTTCAGTCTTCAGTGAAATTGTGCAAATAAGAACACAGGCTAGTGAGCTGCTGTTTTGTTTGTATGGCTGGCTCTCAAATCTGTAGCCTCATCCCTTTTTCTGCTGGCTGATGCTGTCCCCTTCCATGGCATCGTGTGGCAGCGAGCTCCAGAAGGTCTGTGTGAAGACGGGCTTTCTTTCTTCTGCTTTGAACTTCTCCTCAACTGTAGCTTCAAGTATCTCCCGTTCTTGCATTGCGGGATTTGATACACAAGTTGTTTTGTTTTGCTGGAAATTTCAGTTACTGCTGTTCACACTAAAACATACTGTCTTCCATGTGCATCAGATCCTGTCAGGATAAGTTTTGGTGGCTGAGCTTTCCCTTCATAAAGTGGAGTCAGTATTAGCTTTCTGTGAGTCAGGGCCTCCCTTCAAAAAAACGTGTAGTAGATAAGTTTTGTAGAAATATGGGTACTGGAACTTTAGGAGTGAAATTGAAAATGAAAGATCACAGATTCATGATAAAACAGATGGATTAAGTATACACAAAGCTAAATAGTGAATAAAATATCTTACCAACTGTTCATGGGTTTTCATCTCCAGAATCTAGACTTGGTTTGATTAGTGTGATACTTGTATAAAATAAAACACGTGGCATTGTCTGAACACTAGTGCAAAGCAGATGGTGTCAACTTTCTGTCCACCAGTTGAGCCACTCCATCTAAACTACAATTTATAGTAGTTTATGCTATTCTGATCTCTCTTCTGAGGAGAAAGTGCTCTGCATACCAGAGTGATGGTTTTATGGTGTTGGCAAATATTTGCAAGGGGCTAAGTTGAGTCCATCAGACTTCTGTTTGCTTGTGGGCTAATCCCAGTTTGAGTCTAAACCTCCCCTGCTGAAAGATGCACTCTGTGCGTCTGCACGGTGCTTTGAAAGGATTCATGTGCTTGAATTTTTCAGTTTCTCCTTCTGGATCCGGAGTCAGAAATTGCTAGCGGGCTGCTAGTGGCAGCAGATATCAGTGTTATGTCTTGTAAGCAGAGCTGCTGGAGCGGGGATATTCCACATTCCTGTCTGTCACTGGTTCTTTTCTGGTTAGAGCACTCATTGCAAAGTAAAATGTAAAGTGATAAAGTAGTGAAGAAAATAGGGATTTTGTGCTTCTCTTTGTTTGCTTCATGATGAAGTTTAGGAGTGTTTGGAAAGAAGTGTAGATGGAAACGGCCGTGAATTCCTGAACTGCCACAAGGGTGACCATACAGTATCAGACCAGGATAGACCCACCTGGAACAGCGTTGTGGTTTTCCATGGTGGGCAGCAATGAGTGTTTAAGAAGGATCCTAAGAGCCTGCGTAAACAGGGAGTGATGCTTTCCCTAGCTTTAATCACCCAGTGCCTGTCTGTTGCTGCTTATGTCCTCCTGAGCCTGCAGACTGGGTTAGGACCACTGTGTACATGGACTTCTCCTTTACTGCTGACCCTTTGCAATCAGTGTAAATTTTTTTTGCTTTTTGGACACCTGGGCAGTGTGCTTCTCTGCTGCTCTGCGTCTCGCCACTGGCTGCACCTTGCACATGGTGTGGGGCCTGTGACAGAGGGAGAGAGAGGAGAGACTGTTTGCTTGGCTGGTGCTTGGCACAGCGTGGCGCAGGAGGGAGCCTGGCCCTGAGGGAGCAGGGCGAGATGGAGGAACCCTCACCGTGTCAACATTGCCTGTGACTTTGGTAACCCAGGGCAAGTTTGTGATTGAATTTACCTAGAATCAAACATGCAGAAGCCCAAGGCATGGTCTGAAAGGAGGATCTTGAAAGATTGTCAGCAAATATTATAGGAAGAGAGCAGACAAGCACTTCACAACAAATCTGTGCATGTTCATCACTTACAGTGATCTTAACAATATCATGAATGTTAGTATGTTTGCTCTAGTTTTCTTGGAAATGTCTTTGTGCCAAATGTTAATTTCATTCTTTTCAACATGCTGCTTAGCTTCTTCACACACTTCTTAGCACACTTCACATCTGCTAGGTGCTCCACTTGTTATTCTTTGAATGAAGTAACTTGGGAGCAGTCTTCTGTGAGCAGCCACAGACCAGTCCTTTACAGCAGCGTTCCCAAGAAGTTGGACTGGGTGAGCAGCTGGTGCGCAGAGATTACTGCCTGCCACGGTGGTATTTTTCCCTTGCACTCTTTTGTCCATCTGTTTCTTGGTCAGCTCAAAGATTGCAAGTTCTTTTGGGCAGGGAATAGTATCTTCTGTCAGTGCAAAGCCTAGCACAGTGGGATTTTACTCAAGTGCTGTAGGTCTTAGGTGCTACTGTCCTACTACTATTAAAATGTGAGCCTATTAAAGTATAATTAATAAGAAGTTTAAAGTAAGGGGGAAAAATCTCCCTTATAAACTCCTGAGTTCTTTGTTCCTTAAATAGCCAAATGAACAAAGTATAATTGCAAGCACACTTATTGTTTATATGCTTGTTTTGTTTACAAAAGTATTGTTTTCAGTACAAAAGTGCTGACCTCAGAGCAGGGAGGTGCTGAGAGAGGCACATTTTGTAGAGGCTCCTGAAGTTTGCGGTCCTGGTTGAAGGTCTCCAGTGCAGGCGCTCTTGAATTGAAGAAAAGATATCCTACTTGGAAAGGATGAGCTTCCCAAAGCAGGGAGAATGAACTAGAATGGGTGAGATCAGGCATGCACTTGTTCACATGTGCTTGTAACCTTTGTACAATCAAATCCCTTTGTCCCTGTATATAAAGATAAATATAAAGATTAACCTAGTAATAGAAAAGAGGAGATAAACCTTTCCAATCTTTCTATCTCTGAAGTATAAAAAGGCACATAACTGCTCAGAGGAAATGCATGCCTTCAGCACAGGTTCTGCATACAGAATAGTTTGTGTGGGCTGAAAACTTTCACACCTTAAGAAAAAAAGGAAGTGGTTCAGAAATGGAATAGAATGACTTCATGGACTTGTTGCAGGTTTTTGTGCCAAAAATAAAATTTCTGTTCTTCTGTTCATAACCTTTTTAATCTTCCTACAGACCTACAACAGCTGTGCCAGACTGTGCTTAAACCAGGAAACAGTATGTCTAGGAAGCACTGCTATGAAGACTGAGAATTGTGTGGCCAAAGTAAGTAACAGAATGGCTGTGTTTTTGAGGGTTTATGTTTGGTTGGTTTTGTGTTAAGATTCTGATACTGTTAAGGAAAAGCTCTTTTTGAAGTTACACACCTACAAAAAATATTCAGTCAGAAAGCAAATATTTTAGATTTTTCTAGTCAGGGTAGTGTTTTTAGAGCTGGCCAACTACTGTTTTCTTCTCTTGGAAATGATTATTTAAAATCTTGAGCTGTTGAGATTGAAATTCATTTGCTGTGCAAGTAATAGGCTTTTGCAATGGGATGACCTACAGCTGCCATGTAATTAGCTGTGGCAACCTTAAATGGTAAATGTCCAGACATATTGTAAAACCATTGCATGAGAACTCTGTCATGGTTCCCATTCTTCACTACCAAGGGGGATGTGCAGAAGCAATTGTAAAGAAAAGACTTTTAATTAAAATAAAGTGAGTGCTATATTTACACACGAAAGGAGAGATAGGGCAGTTGGAATCAGAATAAAATGGCTATATCAGCCCATAGGAGAAATGTGAATAGAGAGTTGAGGTGCCAGTAGCTACCCTCTTAAAACTCAGTGTACCTAATGTAAAATAGGGTGCATGGCTGGTTGTGAATGGAAAATGTTCCAGCCGTGATGCAACGTGTATAAAAAGGCTGGTGCAAAGGATGCGTTCGGCCTCACATCAGCTTCGCATTTCCGCTGGGGGCAAATTTAGAAGGGGCATGAAGGGCAGCTCAGTGCAGGCAGCCAACTGTTCCCCAAACCAGCTGGCATTTTGTTGCTTCTCCGTCACCACAACCAGACCACTGTAGGGCCTGTTCTCTTTTTCGTTTATTCTTTGGATCTTCTTAAAGTTCCTTTTTTTTTCCCCCATACTTTTGAATGGTTGTTATTTTTTTTTAACCTTTACAATAATTTCCCAGGCTAAATCTTTACTGTGGTTTTGCTGGTGAAATTTGGTGTCCCATCACTTACATTTTGTCAGTGAACTGGCCAGCATAACAGGTTTTCCTGATGTTTCCAGGTGCTCACAGGCTGCACTCAGCAGGCAAAGTTACCTTCCAAGGGAGGCTTGGTGCAAAGTGCTGATAGTCAATCCCAGCACCCACATTCCCAACTTCAGGCTTCTGGTATTGCACATTTCTTCCTTAAGGCCCTTTTTCAGGTAGGTGACACTCTTGAAACAAGGAGCCAGAGCAGCCTTTAGGGAAGTGCTTGGGCACGGGGTGTTATTATGGCATGAAGCAGTTTATGGCAAGCTCCAGGAAAGCCATTCAACCCCACCTGCTCTGTAGCAACTTGTTTGACCTGACCATCTTACTAAGAAGCAAGGATGTACAGCTGAAAAACTGAAGTGATGCCTCTCTTCATTGAAGTAACATCACTTTAAAATGTGCTGTCTGCAGTTGTAAACTCTCCTAAAACCCTGTTTCTGTGGACTTGTGGAAGAGGTGTGGGGAGAGGTGGAGGCAGGTCCAGCAATTTCATGCTATTTAGGATGAATTTGAACTATGGCCTTGGAATTGGAAAAGTATATGTTTTGATATGTTGTCCCATGTCTATTGTTCTGCAACATAGTTACTAAATAGAGCTTTTCTGGGGATATATTTCCCCTAGTACTAGGTTGTTGTCACCATTGTATCCCTTTCCTTTGCCTTTCTAGCCACAAAACAGTGAAATACATTCTAAGAGAGCTTATGTCTTTCAAATTCCAAAAATGCTGAAGCATTTATAAATCCAGTTAGCTAGATGCAGATGGCTTAGTGATGGCATAGGCAAATGGCACAACTGTTAAACGTACCCTAGGTGAAAGGCTTAAGTGGGATTTAAGGAGTTCAGAGGCCTTCTCTTAGCGTTCTGCACATGGTGAGCTTTATCCTCTGTGATTGATGTGTCATAGCCTTGAACATTAAAATGTTTTGTCAAGAGAGTGAATACTAGAAAGGGTAAGTGTGGTTTTCTTTATCTGCAGCACTTTTCCAAAAGTATTGTAGGAGATACATACATACGTGTGTGTGTATGTGTTTATATATATATAAACTGGCAGAGAAAGATGGAATGCATTACTTTTGAAATTGCAATTTACCTTTCCTGGTTCTGCAGTGCAGTCTGAGCCCTGCCTGGGAGTCAGCATTATCACAAGCTTGTCAGAAGTGTCAGTCAATCTGCAACAGAGAATGTTTTTCTTTGAAAACAGAATTCCTGATTCTGCACCTACTTGCAAGAAGGAAAATTGTGCGGGGTGACAACTGTATTAATGCCATTTGCTGATCATGTGCTAGGTGTTTCTCAAATTTGTTCAAAGAATGACATGCAGTTTCCCTCGAGGCCACACGTATCAATACTAAGATATCTTTTTACAGACTAAACCACTGTCCATCCATCAAGCTTGCTTGTGGATGAGTGCTTCTGTACAGACCTTCAGCTGTAACTTACCCACCTAATAACTGACATTCTTTCTAAAACAGAAGAAAAAGGAAGAAGCTTAAAATAAATTTATGCCTGTTTTCAAATAGGGAATGTGGTGTAGGGCTGCTGCCTCCTGGCCACTCGGGGAGGTCTGTGTTAGTTAGGAAATATTGCCTGCCCTGTCTTTTATTTGATGTCATGCTCACTGTCTACTGCCGGGTGCTCTTGTGGCTTTTGCAAGCCCATGGATTATCTAGTTTTATTCAGACATTTAAAAATAAAATAAGAAAACTCATCAGAGAATATCTAGTTTTAATGACTCTGTATGTTCTTAGCCCTGCTCTTCTGGTATTTATTTGTCCTTTGAAGCAAGCTCGTATAGAACCTGGACATACTTGGGTACAATGAATTGAATAAGCTGCTGTAGCAGTTGTTTTAACTGTGCTTGTATTTTGACAGAAGAGGGATTGTATATTTTGGCATGTCACTTATATCACATAATCACAGAATATATGATTAGTAGCATTGTTTCTCTTTAATTCTCGGCAGTCTTTCCATCAGTATTTTGGTATTTTTTCACCTATTGCCTTTGAGTGTTCAACAAGTGTGATACCTGTTCAGTATAATGTTTTTAAAGAGGAAGTCCATTTTTTTACCCACACATATAAAATCCTCCTACAAACTCCTCCTGCAAACCACAAAATGTCTGAGAGAGGTTTTCTTGCATGATGCCGCTGGTGTGCAACCACAAGTGGATGGCTTTCTCAGGAATTGCTGCTATGTGCTTAAATAAGGTAGAAATGTAGCATGGACCTGAGCTCCAAGGACAGGGTGTTTGGTTTTAATGAGGCTTATTGAAATCTGGCCAAATGAGCATCTGTTCCTATTGTTTGCTCCATATTTTGTAAGCCAGTATCTTCAGGCCAGATAATGGTGTCGGTGTGTGCTTCATCCTCAATTAGAGAGGGGCACAGTTAAAAATCCCCTGGCATCTGGTATGTCACTAGGACTCTTGTGATGCTCCTTGGTGTGCAAACAAGTCTCTCCCGTGTTCTGCATCCAAGGCCACTTTGGTTCTGTGGTGACCTTCACACTTTGTGTCCACTGTTCAGTGAGGGGTGCTCATGCACCTTTTCTGTGTTCATTAGATAAGTCTCTACTTTTTTAGTAACTCTTGTAGTCCTTTCCAGCCACATGAAGAAGTGCCCTCAGTTTCATTTTGCACTTGAAATCCTTCCCTGCGTACGCCCAGGATAGGCAACCTGCAGTGCGCCCACCAAAGGCACTGCAGAGGTAGATTCTAGAGGGGGTGCAGCGTACCCAGGCTTTGGACGAGAAAAACAGAGCCCAGCACATCCTTGAAAGATCAGATTCTGTTTTAGGCCATTTTTTCCTACCCACATGCATTTGTTGGTTCTCCTTTTTAATGTCCTAGCAAACCCACTGCCCAGTGTTTGCACTCCTAAATTTACTGTGGTGATGATAAAATTTATTTCACAGAGCCATATACTATTTTCTTATTTCTTCATCACATATTATCTTGGAAGGAGTTCTCAGGGTCTTTATGTGAAGTATATTGGGTCTTCTAAGGAATCTTCTTTGCTGCTCATTATACTTTTAAGTTTGTATACTGTAGTGGTTACACTTTTGAGCTAGGAATCTATGAAGAGTTCATACTCTTTATTTCTAGAGGTGTGATTTAGATTCTTCTTGCTCCTCTTTAAGAGAGCTGAATGACACTATCCATGCAGGAATGCTTTGAAAATTTCCTATGTGATGCTTTTGAGCTCCTTGGATAAAATGTCCTGCTTAAGCACACAGGAATATTTTGCCTGCTCAGCATCCTGTTTGTAACATCCCGAGGGACAGAGCTGTGCTCTGCTTGGTTCTGGAAACACATGACAAGGCTTGGCACTTCAAGCATGCCAGAAGAAATTTCCTTTCAAGGATGCATGGTATTATTTAGCTATCTCTGTGCTTTCTACATTCAGGGATGATTCAACTAAAGCGGGAGTGGTGGTAGTTGTGGGTAATTGAAATCTCCCTTCCTTTGTGAGTGCTTTCTGCATGACTACTTCTTCAGCATTTTTAGAATAAAAATAGTTTGCATAGTAATCACACATCGAGCTCGGGATTTTTATATGAATTCAAAGGAGAAACCACAAGTACTCTTTAAAAAGCAAACATTTAGGTTCCATGCTGGATGTTCCAGTTGGCAGTAGGACAAATTGAGCTGAAGAGTGTCCCTCTTGTGCTCTCAAGTCCTTTTATGTCACAGATTGATGGCTCCTCTTTCATGAGAGCATCCCAGCATTTACTTTGCATGAACACCACAACCAGTGCAGAGTTCTGCTGTGATATACCGCTGAGTTGGTTTATCTTCAAATAACACACAGCTTTCCACTGTTTTCAAATCTCTCTAGTGCTTTGGCATTGGAAGTAGAGCAGTTTAATCCTAGAGGAATATTATTGGAATAACTGCATTCTGTTTGCTGATACTCCTTCAGCTGTTTTAATTAGAAAGAATATTTTTCCATATCTTACCTTTTAGCACTGAGTGTCTGTGTGACAATGGAGAGGACGCACCAGCTGACATGCTTCCAGTTACGAAAGTCTCGGCGGTAGTTTCCTTTTATACGTTGGATATGCATTTCGGTGTGACTGCAGTCACTGGAAACATTATTTGGATGGAAAGGAATTGCAGATTGTATAAATGCCGCCTCAGACACTGGCCGAGGAGGGATTTAAGCATATCTCTTTACCCTTCTTCTGTAGGTATTCTCTCTAAAATGAGCGTAATGCGAATGGCTTGTCTTCCAGGGGCATTGCTGAGGGTTAGTTAATGTTTGTAAGACACTGGAACTGTGAATGCAGTACAGAATTCTCAACATTGAGACAACTCAAGTAGAAATCAAAATCAGAGTTTTATGTAAAAGCTTTGACCTAATAGTGGTCTTCCTTCCATAGCATTATGTCCATTTTTATCTTAATTGTGGATTTCATTTTTATTTATGTTTTAGGACAAGGCAATTCTTTGCTTTAGCTCCCCCACCCCATCTCTAATAATCTCTTTGCAAATAACTGAAGAAGAAATGTGATATTCCTGCTCCCCCCACCCCACCCCACCATGCACATTCTCCAGATTTTGATAGACTTGTTTTATTTATTTCCAAAATTATATCCGCAGGAAACAAGCTGTTTAAATTCAGATTATGCTGAAGCAAAATGGTCCTGGTATGAGAAGCAACGTGCTGTTTTATGAGCGCAGAGTCCCTTTTCTCATAACTGATTGATAGTAAATATTTTCCTGAAGAATTATTGCCAACCATGAACAGTGCAACTGTTTCACTTTTTTTTTCCGTGCTACTTGCTGTACCAGCCATTGTCTGTAATTAAGATCTACAATTCACAATGCAGACGTTTGCACTTCCTCTGGGTCTGAGCTATTTATAAGGCATTTCAGCTGTTCAGAGTTTCTTCTGAGTGTTAAACTACATGTAAACAGGCTTCTTTAGTCTTCAGTTATGCAAACACTGTGAAGTAGTTGTTTTTTCTCTTACCACCTAGCATCGTTTTGTGTGTCAGTGAACCCACAAATTAAGAAAGAATTACACTTGCTTTTTTAAGTGTAAAAGAAACATTGAAGAAATATTAATTTAATCCTTTGCTCTCATAAATTGCTTTATAGCTGAGGGTCCCTAAGAGTGTTCTAGAGATGAATTCTTAAAGCTCTGCAATAAGGATGGTCATGTGGGGAAGTGAGTAGATCTTCTTGCTTTCATGCCTCGGTCTGGATATGAAAAATAATTCCAGAGTTTAGTCATCTGGGTACAGGTGCTTTTACTTTTTGGAGCCAGTTTTGAAATCTTAAGAAATTAGATTTCATGACCTGCAAAGCTGACTTCAGTAAGTCTTGGAGAGCTCCCACAGAGATCTTTGAAACTTCCCCCTTGAGTTTGACTGAACATCAAGGAAAGCTTTTTCTGTGGTGAGCACATTCAGATGAGGACAGGTTGTCCTGGGAGACTGTGTGGTTCTCCATCCTAGCGGTTTTCAGGACCAGTCTGGATGAAGTCCCGAGCAACCTAGTTTAACCTCAGAGCTGACCCTGCTTTGAGCAGCAGGTTGGACTTGCAGTGACCTCCTGAGGTCTCTTCCAGCCAGAATCCACTTGCGATCCTGTCAGTGTGCAAATGATGAAAATATAATGGAAATCTTCTAAGAACAAGAACTTGAACTGGCAGCCTTAATCAAATTTGCCCTGCCTATGTATTGCACTGTGGTGTCACATGCTGTAATTCCTCCCCAAGTGCTTGCTGTGTGCTGGTGATAGTCTGCAGAAAGGATTGCAGGCCGGAGGTCTTCATTCAAGGCACTGTCACATTAAACTCCTAAGGACTGTTCAGCAGTCTAAGAGTTATGGAACTGGGCTTGCACTTTGGAAGTACTCTGGAATCTGTCACGATGGAAATGTAAAACAGTTTGTGATATAAATCATTGATGGGCTTAGTGGTACTCAATGTATAAGAAGTGTCGCTCCCCAAGTGGTCGCCTGCAGTGGCGGCACCCCCAGAGATGACAGAGAAGGCAAATGCCATCGTCGTGGCATTGACTGAATACACTTTCAGTATTTTTCAGATGCAAGAATTGAAAGGAGAGGTTATTTGAGGAATATGACAAATTTTTGCATTAGAGTTTCTGGCATGAAATGCTGGATTAATCGTTGCATACTGTCGCCCACCGCAGGGATGCCGTTGGCGTGGCCAAGTGTCACATTGCAGAAGGCAAAATGAGTTCTGAGTTGAGGCTAGCAAGGGAGCTGATCAGAATGAGCCCATTCTCGTAGCCCAATCCTGATTAATCCAGGGGCAGCTCCAAGGTCTTTGCTGTTGGGAGCGGGCTGGGGAGTGGGGACGGGACGAAGCGGGTTCCCCATCCGGCGCGTACTGCGGTGTTGCGCATCGATGCATGCCGGCTCACCGGCACACACGGATCACATGGCTCCTCCAAAAGTCAAACGATCAATTCGCCTCGTTTTGGCTCTGTACTTAATGCACAAACAGTGCGATCTGCAGGGCTGTAATTGCATTGTTAGGGCCAAGGAACAAGCCTGTGCCTTTTCAGCAGACAGCTGGCAGGGAAAGAGGCATGTTGTTAGGAAAGAGAGAGGCAAGGCAAATAAAATTACTGCTAACGCTCAGAGATCGGCAGGAGTCCTACTTGCCTAATCTTACCGGTGGGAGCAAGCGGCTGTTGTAATCCAATTATAGCAGCATAAGCAATTTGTTAGACACTCCGCATAATGTAACAATTTCCCAATAAACTCTGACTTGTAATAACGTCGGCAAGAGCCCACATAAATCTGCCCGAATGGTGGGGGCTGGAGCGTTCGGCTGGGGGCTTGTAATTTGTGCCATCAGCACGTTTTGTGGAGTGTGGTGTGGTGCAGTCTTGCAGTGCAGGAATTTTAAGGAGAAAAGCCTGGCACGCCCCTCCAAGGAAAAGTGTCCGTGAGGGTCAGAAGGAAGAGCGAACAAAGCCGGGAGGTGGCTTTTCAAGGGGGAAGGTACAAGCACCTCCAATTCACAATGCACTAGCTGCCGAGGATTTAAAAATATTAAAAAAGCAGTAATGAAAATTAGAGTGTTTTGAATTACAGCAGGGGGAGGAAGAGGGACTAGAATTGCATCTGTTTTGGAGGGGGAGGGATAAGAATGCACTTCCTTGTGTTTAATCCCTTTAAATATTAAAAAAGGAGCTCAAGTGTTGATGCTCCATGCTATACAGGATAGCGAAGCCGCAGATCCGGTCCCAAGCAAATCATAACCTACAAAGGGAAAAATTAAACCTTTCCTGGTATCCGGTTCCTCTCCCGTTGTCTTTCTTGCAGCTCCTAGCTGACTTCATGCATATTGGCACAGCATCTTGATGATGTGTCTGAGAGAGAAAACAGAGATCTAGAACCGTTCACTTTGAGCATACCTTAGCGAATTTAACTTTTTTTGGCACAATGATGAATGTCCCCTCCAGTTCATGCAGATCTACACAAAGAACTAATCTGATTTAGATATTATTTAAAAGTAAAATCAGACTGCTGTGCTCTGCCTGTCACTCTTGGAGCACAGTGCGAGTTACAGCATTGTAGACACTAGATTAGGCTTTATGTGCAGTAAGATTTAAGCGATCGTATTTCTGTTAATCCCTCCATTTAGCATTTCCCTCTGCTAAGATGCAGATAGGCAGCCACCAAAATAATGCAGACCCTTTATATAGGGATCCCAGCAGTTCAGGATTTTTAATGGAGTTCTTAGGAGTGCTGTAGTGGGAAAATGCCCGGCTTCGTACTGCTAACGGTGCTTTATTCATTTCCCAGCTGGGGAATCCACAGAAGCTTCAGTGGGGAAGGACGTTTCTACTCCAACTCATTCCCGAGGCCGCGCTGACGCATTCACCTCAAGCCTCAGCAATGCCCTGGGGTTGTTTAATCCGTAAAATAGCAGCCAGGACGTGAGGGCAGGTTTTGGCGAGGGGAAAGCAGCATGTTTTGTGTTTTGCCAGCCCTTATGGGGCAACCTCCATTGTTCTATACCTTCATCATGAGGCCTAGAGCCTCCCCATAAGCATCTTCCTTGCTGGTATGTATGTACAGAGAGGCCCGGTTGCAAGGGCAGAGATTCTCTCCGTGTCCCGGAGCCGCATCAATAAGCTGCGGCGCCTCTAATAAAGCCGCTCGGCGTCGGGCTTTAACTAATGGCTGATTTTCCCGGCGTTGACAGTGAGCTGTGTGCGTTATTTTCTCCTGATATTGTAAAAATAATGAGAGCAAATGAGAACAATCAGTTTACCCGGCGAGCCGCTGATTGGAGGTGATGGGCAATATGGCAGCGGGTAATCCATCTTCGGCCTCCTGTCACATTAACTTCGGCAGTGCGGAAAGGATCAGGCGGAGCGAGCGGGAATCCTGCCCAATCAGGAAGGGCAAATTAATGAGAAGAGCATTGTTCTGTGATCAACCTTTTAATTAGCGCGAGCGGAGACGGGAGGGCCGGCGCTGGCGGCGGCTGCAGCTGCGCCACAAGGCCCTGCGTGTTTGCGGCGAGGGGGAGGGAAAGAGAAAACCCACGGGTGTTAAATTACCCGGGCTGCGCTCCCTGTGCGCCCGCACTGTGTCTTCCTCGGCGACCCCTTAAAAGAGCTTAATAAACGGCCACGTCTGGGTTAATCTCGCAAACGCGGCTCTCACTGACACGGAGCTGGGAAGAGACCCTGCCGAGGGCTGTTCAGGAGAACGTGGGTCGCCGCTTGAGGAAGGGAGCGGGGAGTGCGAAGCGGGTTGGGGGCTGGAGGTGCTGTTTCCCTGCCTCAAGGAAAGCAGAGGAGGGAGGTGGATAAAATTAGAGTAAGGGACTGCCCGTTTGATGACTGCCCTTCTTATTTAGTGTATGTTTGAAATCAGAGTCCTTGGCCTATCTTTGAAACGAGACTCTGCAGTTAAAAATATTGTGCGTGCCATGCCTCTTTAAGCAGCAAAAAAGAGGAGAGATCCGATGCTGCATCAATTTCCTCATATGCCTTTTTTGTTCTTTTTTATTATTATTATTTTTGGTCCATGTTTTCTTTTGCACAAGCATTTTCAGTTTCTTCACTTACCATCAGGAAATTATGATTTGAAAGATTTGGCCCTTGCGTTTGCTGAGATTAACTTGATTTTTTGTTCCTAGAGAATTGATGAAGTAGTAGATTTTCTCAAGTGCACCCTAGAAATGAAAACTGGATTTAATGACTGTCAGGTCTGAGTATCTGTCTTAGGAAAAATAGGTATTTTTTGTAAGGGGGGGGAAACAGTAATGCTGGAAAAATAATGGTATTGGGGAGTGATTTCTGGGAAGGAAAGTAGGAAATGTTATGAAGGAGCACTAATGTCTGCAGTGTGGAGGAATAGAGCCACTTCCCTACTAGCATGGTTCCTGTTCTTCCCCAACATGTGCATGGTGTTTTCAGGCATAACTTTTTTCCTTCGGTGTCATTCCCAACAAAGTGCTAATGGTTGAAGAGCAAAGTCCACTCCTCCTGCTTGCAGTGTCTACACATTTTTTTCCCCCCTTTCTTTTTCCAATTGGGACACAACACAGACTCCTTTGCTTCTAGGTATCCCATTTTCCGATATGGAAATAACAAGGGAGATGTTCCGAGCATGCCAAAGGGCCCCAGACTAGTGTGCTGCCCACAGCAAACTGTATGGACTCTTCATGTTATTCTGCTGTAAGCCCTCACCTTTAGCTATTTGTGTGGCTTTTCAGTGGGTAGCCAAAAATCAGATTTGTTAGCTGGCAAGGTTTGCGGGGGGTAAGCTTGATTTTGATTTTTTTTAATTCTAGCCAGACCTCACAGTTGCTGTTTATGATAATATTTTGAAGTTTGTTACGTTGTACCAGTAATGTATCTTCTCTCCCTCCCATCATCCTGCTCAAAAATGAGGCAGGGAAGTGAGTTTGCTAATTTCCACATGGTTTTTATAGCTCAAAACACATCCCTGCAAAAAATCAACCTGATAAACCACAAGCTGTTTGTATTATTTAAGCCAACTGTACTGCTGATGTAAATGCTCGTGGGACTTAACAGTTCTGCCTGCTAAGACTATCTACTATTTTCCATTATGAGAAACTGTTTATAACTTTGCTATTATTTAACCCTTTGATGTAGAATTTTATTTCGGCTTCAGCTGCAATTCCCTCCCTCCAACCTGAGGCAGGAATAAAGTTTGGTGTGTGGGATGAGCAGTATTCACTTAAGGAACAGCTGTTCAATATTTTATTTTATTCTATTCATGTTGTTTGTTTGATGCCCCGGGCTGTATTTATTGCATGCCTTTCAAGCCCTGGTCAGAATATGGAAATACAAACTTCCTCCTGGGGTTTTCCCGGCGCTTGGAGCGCTTTACAAGCCTTAATTAATCCTGCCAGGGCTTCTTGGGGCGAGGGGCAACTCCAGGTCCATTTTGCAGAGGACTTCAGAAGTTGCTCTTACAGCTGAAACGCAGGACTGGAATAGTGTATTTATAGTAAGCAGCAAGGCCTCACCAGAGACGTATTAGCGAGGAATTACGGCTCCGAATTTTGAGACATTTTGTCTTTGTCATATTCTGCCACTGCATCTCAGTTCTTCCGCCTCCGAGAGGGGCTAATGCTGCTCCACGTTCCCTCATTAGACAATTGGGGATCCGTTTGTGTTTTTGTACTTCAGTAGTGTTTGACCGGGGTTTTATTCCTTAGTCCCCTCCCTCTCCCAGCAAGTCTGTCTGCATTTTAAAGAAGCTGCATTAGAGCTACATCTTGAGGCACAAGCTATGCCAAGAAGTTGAAGTCAGATTTGCAATCAAACAAATTGATACAGGAGGCAAGGGAAATGCCTAGGGAAGAGGTGGATTCTTCTAAACCAACCAGTTTTGTTGTTGCTTACAACAGCAAAAGATGGCAAAGCTTTTTTTTTTTTTTTTTTTTTTCCTGTTTTAAAAATAAAACTCAAAACCTAGTAAACTGTTTCATTGCCGCTTAAATCAAGTTGTCAGTCCCCAAAGAGATTCCCTTGTGGGATGAGACTAACTGGCTAATTCTGGCCTCAAAGTAATCTTATTGCAAACAAATAGCAGGGCAGAGGCAGACAATGTATCGTACAGTTCACAGACCTGGCACCTTAAGTATGGAGCCGCTACTGTGACTCTGTAATGGGCTGTCCCAGCATGGGGTATAATATCATAAAAAGTGTAAGTATGCCACATGTGAATTAATAGGCAGCCTAAGGATCGTTAGTGATTACATATATGTTAAAATGAACATGCAGCAAATCTTAATTCTTTTTTGACCTAATAGACTTTTGTTTCTCTAGCTCCCGGTTGTATTTTTGCAGCTGACTGATTTTATCGCTGTTAGATGTTCTCAGTTGATCTTACATCTTTTTTTTTCTGTTAATTTTACTTGAAAATTGTTGACATTCTTTGTATTTAAATCTCTACAGTTTGCATTTTTGTAGTGCTTTCCAGCCTGTCTCTCTCTTTCCACCCGCACCCGCTCCATCCAGTCTGTCCCTGTTGTCTGGGAGCTGCTCTGAGCATGGAGGACACTCTCAAGCCCCAGCAAGCTCAGGAAAATGTCGTCCTCTGGGATGTCCTGCTTCTCCTTTTGCCCAGGCAAAAGGCTTTCTATGCTGTATCTTAAGACCAGAATTGTGTACAGAGTGCTGCTGCTTACTGTCTTCTGTCTGAAGCTCAGACAGCTTCCGGAGCATTAGCTGTAACCTTGCAGTGTCCTGTGAAGCAATTGCATAGGTGCTCAGGAAGGAGGCAGAGCAGAGCCCGGAGTAAAAGTTGTTCTCTGGCTCTGCTGACAGTTCAGTGTTGAGCTTTTACTGCCCCTTCCTATCTTTCCTTTCACAGAGGTACGTGCTCTCTTTCCAGCCTCCCACTGTTTTTTGTCACAGCTTCAATAACCATCACCTCTTCATCAAACTCTCTCAGATCCTCCTCACATGAACATAATTTCCTGAACATCAGAACCAACATAAAAAAGAAGCCCATAGAGCAAGGTACTCAGTTCTGTAAAGCTAGTGAGCATCTGAGCACAGCACAGAGGCTTTCATGTACAGCTAGGTCCTCAGGCAGTGCTGTACACGTTCCGAGGAGAGTACAACAGTATCGACTTGAGCAAACTGAAGAGATCCTTGCCCAGCGAGGACCTCTTTGGAGAACTAGCTTTCATCTTTTAATATGCTGCCCAAAAGCCCTATGCAAACTACTGCAGGGGAGAAAGAAGTTGTCTATCGATCATGTGTTCCTAGTTGACATGCTAGCCCAGTTTGGGTCTTATAAAGAAAATCATTAAGTAATTAGAGTGTGTGCTGGAAGAAATTTTCTCAAATGTCCTCTCTTTCCCCTTGCCCTGCAGCTTTCAAACAGCTCCTCCAGCCTCACTGAACTTACTGCTAGGAACAAATACCTTGTCAACTGAACACACTAGACCCTGCATAAGTAACAAAATGCAAAATACTAATGGCCCCATGGATCCTATATCCATACACCTCCCAGAATACCATATTTTTTTGTCTAGCACACCAGAAGCCTTTATGGATACAATGTGTGAAGCCAAAACCAAACCTCATTTTTACTGTATTTTAGAACAGTATATTTATCTATATATATTCCCATATCTATATATAGTTTCATATCTACCTAAACTCTCTCTTTTTCTTCCTCTGCCCTCTGACGACTAGTGAACCTTCTGCTTGCTGTCCACAAACGCCTGCAACACCTTCAAACTTCTTACAAAAATAGATTTGACCATTTTCATTCTCTGTATAAATTAGAAGATCCTTTACTATTTGAAGAAGTGGATAGAAAAAGTTTTGTATGTTTTTTCCAACTATATAATCAATATTACCATTTCCTGCAAGCTCTTCCTCATTTGAAAAATATAGCGGCATCTTTTTATAGCTGAAACACTTTAAAGTTTGGAAGAGGCCAAGTTGTTTACGTGATTTTAACTGTCCCCTTTTCATATATACATGAGTCAACATGTGATACATGGTAACTTTCTGTTTCTCAAGTAATGCAATGTGAATTTTTTCAATTTAAGTACACTAAACTTTTTATAAATGTAAATCATGTGTAAAACATATGTAGAAAACAAAGAGAACTTTTATTTAAAGAGAAATCATCTTATAAGTTTAGCTGTTAAGGTTTTTGTAGTCAGGTGCTTATTTATAAAGAGTGTAATTTTTATTTAGAGAAATTACAAAGTTTTACTTACAATAATGAAAACAACAGAAATGTTATATATGTTAAAGTAGTACTTCCCAAAATTTGTCTTGTAGGTTCACGGAGGTGTGGACCTGGAGAGATGAAAACTTAGAGGTTACATGAATAAGTTATCAGGCAGGCAAAAGGAGGGGCATTCTTGAGGCTGCAGGCCCCTTTCTTGCAATCATGTCTGATAAAATACTTGTGCTTAAGATTGCCAAAAAGATGGTGGAGGGAAGGTCATTAGAGAAATAGCATGATTTTATTGGAGAACTTGGTGTATCTCCCTCAGTTTATTTACAAATCTGGAAAATGTCTTTCATTTCTTCTTCATAATAGCTTCTTTTACTATATAATAACTTCTTTGGATCAAGTACTGGCTATTAGATCCCTTCTGAAAGACCAGATCTGCAGGCTTCACATCTCAGGTGGAGACACAAGGGGTCCAGGATTTCCTGATACTAAATTAAAGAACTCTTAGTCTTATATGGGATGTGAAGTGGCTCAACATAGTAATTTGGCTGGAAATCAGACACTTGCCTCCATCACTCTCTCCAAGTAGATGACCGTCAACTGGCAGGATGGCTTTTCTGCTGCCCTGCTGGCCATGAAAATTGATTCAGAACCATAGTAAGCTCCAACTGGTAACTGTGTCTGTGCAGAAGTCAAGTGTGTGTCGGGATGCAAGGTAACCATGGCAACCGATACGCAGCTAACTGGTCAATCTAAGGTAGAAGCGAGCTGAAGACTGCAGCGATGTTGAATCAAACAGGTATCTTCTCGTTAATGGGAGACAATAGGGTTACAGTCATTACACCTGACTAGCCAGCAGGCCACCCTCAAACTGACTGTGCATGTGTTGAAGTCAGCACTTCCTTTCCCAGGTGAAGCAGTTGTCCATCAACCATGATAGAGAAATGAAATTCTACATTTGTGTATTTAATAGAGGTCACAGTCATGTGTATTCTTACTTGCTGAAGGTCAGCTTGGTGAATGTCAGTCAGCCACGTTGCATCTGTGACCTCTCGGTTATCGTCTGAGCTCTACGGCGGTGAATGTCCCCTTGCAGATCGGGGCACTGCCTGGTGTGCATCATTCCCTGGGGATGCTGGTTCCAGTCCCTTGCTCTTTCAGGCACTACTGTATCCACCTAATGAACTTACTGAGTTTCATCTTACAAGTAGTTAAAGGCTGGTTTGACTCTGCTGTTTGACTCACTGCTGTTTCTATCAGAAGATCATTCCAGAACTTGGCTGATCTAAAGATTAGAAATCCTCTCCAGGCTTCCAGCCTAGCTTATTCATGCCCAGGCTATACCGTTAGTTCTTATACTCCTGTCTTTTTTTTTTTTAATAGTATCTCTATTTTTTGGTGTTTATCCACGTTTATTTAAAGAGAGCAACTGTATCCTCTTTGTCTTCTTTTTTTATTAGGCTGAATGAATGGTCTTTGGGGAGCTGCTTAGTTTATAAAATGAGGAAGAAAAAACAGTGAAGATATTTGAGTATTTACAGATGGGAAGTTTGTTTTCCACAAGGAATTAATTCACATTTACTTTTCTGATCACTCTTGCGCACCATCTAACAGTTCTCCTAAACTGTACTGCAGACAGTAACATTGACTTCTGTGTGTGCCCAAAGGCCTAATTCTTTAGGCCAATGCAGTATTTGTAATTGAGCTGTCTTACTAAGGTAGCTACACAATCCAGATATTCTGAAAAGAGAAGGAAATGTGGGCAAATGACTGCAGGGTTCTCCTTGTTACTACCTGTTCTTCTGGGCCCTTTGTTCTCTTGGACATTTTTCTGCCCTTTGCAGAAATCAGCACATACAACAGGTTGATTAGATTAGATCTCACCAATAATTATTGTCACTAATCGGCAGATTTTAAAATTCTGAGGAATATGGAAATACAAACAGAGGAAACTGAGAGATTCTGAGAGGAAACCCAGAATGGGAAATAACTCACGTAGTGCAGGAAAAGAAGCTGTTCCATATTTTCCTTCATGTATATTTAACACAATCTGTAATTCACAGAAATAGGTTTGAATTAGCCTGCGTGTGGAAATGCATATCCAGGATAACTTCTACAAGGCAGGCAGTCCCTAGTGACCTGTGACTGACAGGCTTAGTTCAGGCTGCACTTCAGGGACAGACAGCAATACTCACTGTTTAGATCACTGAACCTTACTGGTGCGCAATGACTGAAGATGAGCATAGGAGGTAATTACTCTTGCAGACCTGGAAGCACTTTTTAAAGCAACTGCAATTATTTGGTCCACTGTTACAGTAAATCTGGATGGCAAGTAGTCCTTGTATGATCAGGTTGCAAAGTAGTTGGACATGTGAGAGTGGAGAGGATGCTACAGGCAGCCAGATTTGAGTTCTGTCTGCAACAGGCAAACTTACTTTTATGAGAAGTGTGCATTGAATTTGTGAATAGCTCTCTCTATCCTGAATTATGCATACATTCATACTTTTATTTTGGTTCTGAGATCTTCCTGTTGCTGCAGAACACAAAGAACCCCATAAAACAATGGCCCCATGCTGCGAACACAACTTTTCTGACCCCACTTCTGCTGTTAATAATGCCAGTTATGTGCATGTGTTGTTTTAAGTCACTGGATTTTACAAAACTGTATGATCTTCAGTATTGAAACAGACCATCCTCCTGCCATGCTAGTATAGATGTATTAGCCCCATTCTGGATCATAATTTATAATAGCAGGTGTGAGGAAAGATGAATATTCTGAGGTTTGTTTTAAAAGAATCTGAATATGATTAAGCATTGTATTCAATTCATTATTTTTTGACACTTGAATTTTGAAATTGGTTTATGTCACAAATGAGTTTGGAATTTAATGGTTTGTTGACAGCACTGGCTATGATGCAGAGACAGTACATGAATATTACAAAATCAACAGCCTTTGGATAAAAAATAGTTGGAGGGAGAGAATTGATGGTCAACATTGGGTTTCCAAGCAGGTCCCTTGTGTACTACCTGCTGTAGACTTGCAAAAATATAAATCTGTACAACTGTTTAAGAAACTGGCGTTTGATTGCTTGAAAGAATGATCAGTACATTAGCAAGGGTTTCCAAAGCCTAGAATTGGGAGAACCTTTTAAAAAGAAAGGTCTCTGTGGAAGCATCTTTCAAACATAATTTGAAATTTTGCTTATAATAAGTGAAATAAATACAACACCACAAACAACTGTAACCTGACTTCAGTTAAATCCTAAACTCTTCTCTAAGTAAATTAATTTCTGTCTCCAAAAGCCTGGAGCAAATGGAGAAGCTTGGACCTGGGGATATGAGATGAGAATCCCGGAATCATTCAGGCTGGAGGGGCCTCCATCTCAAAGCAGGGTCAACACTTAACTCAGATTTAATTGAATTAATTAATTGCAGATAACCTCCACTATTAGATATCTGCTTCTCTCAAATTTTATGTAAATAGGACTTCTGCCTTACAATTCAAAGCTCAAGAGCTCAAGTCTCCCATTGCATCCAAAAATTAAGCCAACAGGTGGACTATGTAATATGTTTGCATGGGAAGAGCAGAGCTACGTTTGGCACTAGCTGCATCTCTTTTATTTCCTAAGGTAGCAGCAAGGACTACAAGTAGCAAAGGCACAGAAGGTTACAGTGCGTTACCTCTCTTCATTTTAGGAAGCAGTTTGCTGTAATACCTGGAAGTGATGCAGGATGTAGCAAGGTTCTGTACTCAGACATGCAGATGTAGGGCAGTATTGCTAATGCCATGTATCAGCCCAGCCTCAGTCTTACTGGTTACTGATTCGGAACCGGGCCACAGTTTTTTGAAGATAGTGGGGAAAGAGGTTGGAGTGTTTTATCGATCCAGAGAAGCACACAGAAAAGTAGTGCCAGCATCCTTAACTGAATTGCATCTGTGGTTGTCTTGCTTTTGCTTCCAGTGTCCTTTGACTCTTGGTGAACAGCTCAGAGCACTTGCCACATGTGGGACATGTGGAGAAAGATGGAAGTGGCTGCCAGCACCTTCTCCAAGTCCTCTCAAGGGGATAAGAGCAGCCGCCGCAGGTGCCCTGTGTGCCCTGCGAGGGGACGGCTGTGTGTCAGGGCTGGGGTGCCGCAGCGGGGCCGCAGACAGCGTTCAGCACCAGAATGGCAAGGGCAGCTGTCACCAGAAACGAAGGGACATCAGCAGGTTGCGCAAGGAAGTTTTGCGTGGTTTTTGTCAGATGCTTCTGTCATCTCCTCGGGTCTAGTTACTCCTAGCCTTTCTTACTGCACTTGTCGGGGAAGAGAAAGCTGTAGCTGTGCTTAGTCCAACTTGTCCTACTGCATTTCTTTTTTCTGTCATGCAGTAGTATTAAAATTGTAAGCTTCTAAAAAGAAGCAGCATTCACGAGTCCCCTGGTGGTTAAGTACTGAAATTGCTGTGGCAAGTGAAGGAGCCTAAGTGAGGTGCACCCGCTCTAGGGCCTTGGGCTCAGGGAGTGTATTAGTTGTTTCCATGTCTGTATTGATTTTAAATTCAGGATGCAGTGTCTCAGCTTGGGAAAACCTTCAGCAAGGTAAAATAATTCTTTACACATTTGAATTTCAACCCTGGTCTTAAAGGCTGCTTAAATGGATTTTGTAGGCCTAACTGCTAAAATAATTAGTACAAATATGTTTTACAAAATTGGTAATTTGACTAGGCCATTTCTAAGAGGTCTGTTTACTTTCCTTAAGTGACAAGTGTGTTTGCCAGCCCTCAAGGGGAAGGTTTGCCCTTTTATGTGGTATCATTTGGTGCTACTGGCTTTCACTGAGGATCTTTCACGCAGGGGTCTCTGAACACTTACCAACATTGCTCTGTCTCTGGGAAACATGTATTAGGATATATGGATTTAGCGGATAGACTCTTGAAATGGAGCGCCTTGCTTACAGCAGCTCGAGAAAATAAGCGGAAATTAGGAATAAAACTCGGAAAGACTTGGCTCCCATCTTCATCCCTCATTTTTGTAGTGTTCTGCCAGCTTTCTGTTTATCAAGAATTAATAAGTAATAACGTGTGATTAAAAAGCCCTGCCACTCTTTCTGTCAGGAGATCTTTCTCAGTCTTCAGCAGAGGGTGCAGAGCTCAGCAGGGCTTCACCTTCGGAGCTTTACCTAAGCAGAGTTCCTCAATATTTAATGAGCAAATGGAAGCATGCAATTCACCACCACAACTGTGGCAACCTGTCAGCTACCGTGGGATTATTTGGGTTGCAGGAAAGAATGAGACTAGCAAGACTTCTTTATGCCATGAAAATTGAAGTTTTCATTTGCTTTCCTTTTTTCATTGTGCCTTGTACACATGGCTGACAGGATAATCCTTCAACTGGTCTTGAATTGCATTTCAAGGTAGAGATTAATTAATTAAAGCAATCTGAATGTTTCTACTAAGTTATATATATTCTGGCATTTGTTCCTCCTGAATTCCTGCTAAACTAATGGATGGGTTTTTAATTGTTTGCGGGACAGTAAAAGGTAAAACAAATGAAAATGACAGGCAACACTGGCCAAATGCTTTGCGTGGCACCAGGTAGTCACAGCTCGATATCTGTAGCTTTTCTGGTTCAAGAGTGCTAGAGGGAGCTCTAACCCCTCGATCAGAGGAACAAGCTGCAAACTGTGTGTATCTCTCACTTGCTCTCTGATAGAAAACGTTGGATTTTCTTACTGTTTAATTTTATTTTGTATCAGAAAGTTGCATATTTTTTTTCCAGGCATGATCCCAAATTGCACTTCCTAGATGAGGAGATGCAAATGGTGTCATTTCAATTATATGAGTACTAGACTTAATAGAGGCTATTATGAACTGCCTAAAAATACAGGAAAGAAGTGAGGGGTGATTGTATCGTAGAGGTGTTTAACAAAAAACATTATTATGAAAATCTAATATTCTTATATACCTGCTTTCACAAAGGAGGAATAGTTCTCACAACAGAGGACCTAAGGTTATTTAAGAGAGTATATTTAAAGCTATTAGAAGTAAAAGATACTTTACACAGTGTAGTTTTCTTTTAGACGTTCAGACAATTATTGTAGTAGAAGTTGAAAAAAAAAGGAGTTGGCAGTTGTTAGATTCACAGTGGGATACGTTAATGCAGGAGGATGGAAGAAAATTCTCGTATGATATTTTTGACACTAATTCCACCTTGATATGAAGGGAATGTAACTCACTCTCAGAAGTGGGATGAAAGATAAGAGTAAACTCACCCTGCACTCACCTTCTACGATGCAGTAGATTGAAGTTATTTTTTGATCTCATTAAAAGGCATAATGGAACCATACCTCTGAGAGAAAGGCTGTATCTTACGTGGGATGATGAAGGGCGAAATGGGACTAGCAGTTATGTTCGGCCCCATCCTACTGGTTATTTTTACACATTGCTATAGCCAAACAGTTGTAGTCTATTCTGGAGATGGAATACTATAAGAATACTGTATGGCTCCTCCCACCTCTAGCTTGAACATCTTTCTGAAAGATTTTTGGCAGACAAGCATCAGGCAAAGGAGAAGTCTCTATTGTAGTAGTCTGTGACTAAAACTTGCAGGTTCTGCAAGTATCAGTTGATAGGGACAATCGAGTATGTCTTGCCAAAGACGGATTATGGTCAGAGCAGTTTGCTTGTTGTTGGGACTATTTCTTGCCTTTTCTTCTACCCTGTACTTTCACATATTAACAATGTGAACTCAGTCTAATGTAATTTCTGAATTTACAGAATTCAGTAGAGAATGTCCTTAGTTTGTATTTTTGGAGTGTGTTCCTCAGGCTGTGAATATCTTGCCAGATACTAATGAAAGAATAGGCCAACACAATCCTAGAGCATAAAATCTTAGAAAAATTTAACTTGGGACAGACATCTGGAGGTCTCTAGTCCAAGCGCTTACTCAAAGGAAGACTAATTTCACATTTAGATCAGCTTGCTCAGGACTGTGTCCATCCAGATTTTGAAAGTCTCCAGTAATAGAGATTGCTCCTCTTTACATCCAAATGGAGCTTTACTTGCTACAGCTTGTGCTTGTTGCCTCTTGCCCTGTCACTGTGCGCCCCTGCAAAGGCTCTGTCTGCCTCCTTCGTTGTAGGGGAAGGCTGCTGGATCTCCCCGGCCTTCTCCAAGCTGAACACGCCGGCTCTATCAGCCTTTCCGCACATTTCTGTGCCATTTTTTGCAGGCCCTTGACAATCTCAGTGGTCCACGACTGTGCACACTGCGGTTTGGCAACAGGGTGACATGGCTGCAAGGTTAACAGGGCAGCTCATCTCCAGCAGACAATGCATATTAGGAGGTGTCAGTAATAAGATTATCTCACAGAGGTTACCGGAGGCTGCAGGACAGATCAAGGTATCAGCCACAACCTACTGACCAGCATTGACCTGATGCTGTGCAAGAGAACTACAGACTTTTCCTCTGCGATGCCTTGTCCCACTCACATGCCTAAACCTTCTCTCTTCCCTCTGTCCCCTTATTTTTTCTCTGTCTCTTCTTCCCTCCCTCTGTCAGACCACTCAGCCAAAAGCTATCTGCTGCTAGCGACAGGGGTATGGTATCCCTACGACTGATGTGACGTCCTCTGCTAAACATAGCCGTGCTGGTGGAAAAGCGTGCTGCTCAGCCTCTGTCTGGCTGCTGCAGGTTGCTGCCCTCCAGGATCTGTCAGCAAAACTGCAAACCTGCTTTCAGTTAAGATGAGGTGTTTTAGCTTAGACAGTTTAAATAGCAGGTCTTTGCTAACAAGCTTATTTTGACTGAAGTAGGTTAGGGAGTGCTCCTGCGGCCGACTCCGCCAGATCTAAGTACATTTGCAGAGGGAACCGAAAGGTGTGTGAATCTTGCAGCTCTTTAGACTGCTCCTGCATTTCTGTTTGGTGCCTGTCTCCTGTTTGCCCCAGAAACATGTAGTGCTCCCATTGCTGGGAAATCCTACATGATATCCATCCTGTGTACCCATGGTTTGCTGCTCTGAATCACTAACCCACTCGGCTGTTGTTTGGTGTATTTGTGCCCTGGTTGTTGGTAGCAGAATGCCTCTACAAAAAGGAAACTTAGAAAGTATAATTCTGCTTGGAGCTGTGTTCTTTGGGACAGATTATCTTGGAGGGCTTCTGTTTTCTGATAATAAAGGCTTTATATAGAGCCACAGCATCCTGAAAACCTCAGTAGCTTTATTGAGTGTGAACACTTGCTCTTTCACATCTTTCCTTCTGCCCACTGCAATGGTGCACTGTTCCCGGCTGTATAATCTTCACTGCTCAGCTATGTTTTAAATCATTCAAGTCCACCTACCTGCTCCTTGCTGCTTTTCTCCGCGAGTTAAGGGAGTACTTGGAGCAAAAGAAAATCAGCAGTAACACCCATAAAGAGCAACTTCACTCAGGCAGTAGATCATGCTTGGGTGTTTTTAAAAACAGAAGCAACTGTTCCAGGAAACTATGAAACTGCTGCTTAGAGCATAGCTGATGCCTTTCCCTGCCATAAATGAGCCTTTTGCTGCTCCTGGCTCTTACTGCATGACTTTAGTAGACCGGTTCTCCAAGTGATAATGTGCATGTTCCTTCCCACTATTAACAGCAATAACATGTAATAGTCCCAGCAGTTCATTGGGGGTTCTGATAACCATCCTGAGCTAGGAAATATTTCTTTTGGTGACTTTCACTTAAAATCATCTACCAGCACTCTAGGATCTGCTCTGAAATTTGTTTATGATCAATTTACACCTAGTGAGACGTGCACTCCCAAGAGCAGTGGTGTCAGCCCTCGCTCCCACCCGTCTAGGTATGCGTTTGCTCGGAGATCTCACGTCGGGAAAGGAGCATATGCCGGTGTTGTGCTGATATAAGCAGGTTTCTCATCAGCATTTGCTATTTTCAAAGACAACTTGGTGTTAAGGGAGGAGGAGGAGAAGAGGGACTCCCGAATCACATGTGTTCCTGGCGCCAGACAGATTTTATTTTGGTAATTTTTACCAGCACTTAAAATCTAGATGGAGGACCTATATCAATGGAAAGTTTTCAGTAAGAGCCACGAGCTTCCAGACAATTAAACTTTATGGGTCTGTCTGAAACATTAAGTATTAGCTTAAAAGAATAGTTTTTTAATCTCCTCTCCCCGTTGCTGTTTACTGTTTAGCAATGTGGGAGGGGAGCTGCTTCTCCAGCAAGGTGTTATTGCTGTTCCTAGGGTAACTGGTGTGCAGATGCCCACGACTTTGACCGGCCTCCTCAGCCTATTACCTCTCGGGTCCTAAAATTTCCCTTTCTTCCATGTCCAAGTAATATCCTTAGCCAGCTGCCCTTCAGGCTAACACCATATCATAGGTATTTAGATGGTACCTCTGAAAACTATTGGCCCCCCAGGATTTGAGAAAGTACAGCAGCTTAGGCTACTGTGTCCAGCTTAATTCCAATGATCTTTCATCTAGATGTAGCCTCTCTTATCACAGCTTTTCTGCAGTGGCACGGACAAGCAGCTGAGGGCCAAAGCTAATTTCAGTATAAGCGTGTGTTTTGAATTTGCACTTGAAAATACATAGTAATGATGCTGCAGTTTCTTTCATGGTGCTTTGTTTTGACTCTCAGATGTGATTGATGATCATCCCCTCCTGGGTTACGTTTGTCTTGCAGAATGTTTCAGTGAGCTTTGCAGCGTGGAAACTAATTCAGTCTGAAGTGAGTAAGTCTGTCTACGCACTAAGCCCATGGTTAACCTCTCGGAGGCCGCTGTATGAGACAGAGGCAGGCAGAAACGGGCGCCCTCGAAACTGACCTTTTAAAATAGAACTAAATGGTGTGAGTTGCTTGCTGACCTCACGTAGCTTTGGAGCTCTGTCGAGGCAGATGCCACAGGTTCACACTGCGGGGGAGGAGAATGAGAAGCAAGCTATCCTGCCCTTGTCCTGCGGGTGCCGTGGCTCGCGAGGCCCCGTGCTTGGTGGTGAGACCCCCTCCTTTCTGCTCCACCAACTCTCAAAGTGAAGGAGCTCTCTAATAGAAGATGCTGGTAAGGAACTACATAGGATTTCCTCCCTCTCTGCTTAGCCTTGGCAGTTTGGGATTCAGTTCTGCAGTATTTGGTAATTATAGACCCAAAGAGGAAGAAGTCAGCCACAGAAATGGAACCTGTGTCCTGTTAATTATGTTGCGATGCTGCCTTTGGGCCATGCAAATAAACCCCTTGTGATGGGGGCTTCAAGCACTAGCTCTGCCCTTTGCTGTGGAGGCCTGGGGTACATACTCAGCTCCATTTCAGTATTTTTGTTACTTTGCTGCATTGGAGCGGTATTTCATCGTGGGCAGCAGCAAGCAGTTTCATGGCCACACAAGCAGCTTTGCACTGTTAACCTTCGCTAATAGTGGCTTTACAAATAGCAGACTGAAATAGCTCTCTGCCACCGTTGTACTTTTTAATCCCTCCGCTTTTCCACCCAGCTTCTAGCATACTGCAGAATTCTTGTGCTGTGCACCACTCCTGAAGCTGCTTACATGTCTGTGTTTTCTTCCTGGGATTAATCTTGAGGAGCATTTCAGGATGTACACACGAGTGTGGCTTCACTTTCGTTGGGAAGTTGCGCTCTCTTCTTCCCCCACCCTCCACATGCACCTGCTTGGTACCTGTCCTTGTCATCCCATTACTTGTTTTTTTCCCCAGTGTCTTTTATCTTTTGAGTAAAGTTTGAACAGTACGCAGAAAGTTAACTGCCTGGAGTCTTTTAAATATAAGTAACACGCACCCAGTAATAAGCTGTCGGTTGTTTTTTTGCTGCCTGCAAAGAAACATAAACACAGCGCTCATTTCTGGCAGGTTTTTACTGTCAGAGTTTCTCCTATTATATTTATCTTACAATTTGCCAGGGGGTGAAGTTATTAAGTTTTAGCAGCAGCCATCGATCAAGTTCACAAGTTAACACGATAAAGGCTCTGTGCCGCTCCGATCCGGGAAAATGATGATCCTCACTCGGTAATTAACTAAATGAGAAAGTTAAATCTTACTTGAGAGCTGGGAGAGATGAAAGAGAGGTGTTTGTCAGCTTCTCAGTGGAAATTAGAAGCAGTTTTCTGCAATTCCCTAAGCTGCTGCTCTGTCATATTTTACATAAGCACTGGGAAAACGTCTTGTAATTAGTGCTGTCATGGAGGATTTTTTTTGCTGAAGGATGTTGGAATAATTCATTAGATTATCAAGAAAGGCTTGTGTCCTGAAATGATTAGCACAGTGAAATTTAAACCATTAACGATAACAAGTTTAGAGCTTGCTGCAGTGCAGAGGCACCCGGGGTATGTCTGTGCCTATTTCAATCATTTCTTATAATTAAACATTATGTCCTCTTTTTTCCTCCCCTTCACTGAGACCCATCCAAAATTCCTGTTAAGGTGGCTCTGTCTAGATCAGTGACTTAACCACGACTGGCAGTGCAAGCGGTTAGAGGTGAAACGCTGTGGTTGCAAAGAAGCAACAAAAGAGACACTTGAGGCAGAACCTGTCAACCCAGTGAGTATGGGAGGAAGCGCAGGGTGACTTGTTGGTGCCAGGACATGAGAAGGAAGTTCTTTTTGTGTTGAGAAAAAGCTCAACTGAGAAATTTGAAGCAATGGTCTAAGCACTTAGCCTTCCTTGAGCTCCAGGATGAAGTTGTCTTGACGGCTCAGAAGGTCCCAAACCTCAATGGTTCTGCTGAAGCTACTCTCAATTTTCTAGCAGGAAACAGCTTCTTTTTTGAGAGAGAAAGGTTTATTTTTATATCAAATGTATAAACCGAATTCATCCACACTATGAAAAGTCCCATAACAAAGTCCTTTGCAACCATTAGAAGACAATGTGGGGCTTTTGTTTGTTTGTTTGTTTTGTTTTTTTAAAGTTGCAAGTTCTATTATGGATGGGGAAACGCCTGTATTAAGATAAGAGAATTATCCTTGTACTTTTTTTTTTCTGTGCTGTAGAAGGATCCCTAGTCTCCTGTACCAAACAAAAATGAAAATAGCCTTCATTGTCATATAGGGGCCACAGCTATGAAATACCAAGGTTGTTTTGTCTTCTGAACAGAATGGTAGACTTATCTAGGCTTTATTTATCTACATTGGAATATTGCTCCTTCCTATAGTTGCAAGCCATTATTTAGATTAAAGTCCTCTATATATTAGTCCTCTTCTACTTCACTGGGCTTACAAATGTGCTTTGTGTTAAATGTAGCCATTTGGAGAAATGGTCTTGTAATTATGAGCTGCAATGGAGCATAGTACCTAGATCCCTGAGCTGGTACCAACCTATGGCATTCAGTCCCCTGGGTTTCCTGTCACAGCTTGCGTCTATGGTACACCCTGTAGGAGGGCACCTCTACGATTCTTGCACCTGAGTTGGCTGGCTTGGAGCCATCAGGGAGAACTCTGAACCCTCACACACAAGGCCAAAACTGCCTTCCTGGCTTTGTGGATGCGAAGCAAGAACGGCCTTTTCTCTCCCAAGTTGGTAGTTTGCTGTGTTGCACCCAAACTTCCTCACAGGGTGGCACTGGCACTGAGGCTTAGGGTTCTTCAGTTTTGGAACTGAATTTTTAGGAAGTGCATATAAAAACATATACCGTGAATGCAGTTGGCTATTTAATAGAGCTGTAAGCACTGCGCATGTAGCTGTTCTCCTGTTTCCAGCTTAGAGCTGGTTATTGTTTGAGGAGAGGGAAGAGGTTGTAGACTATTGCACGCTACGGCAAATAGTTACTGCTTCTGTGCTGAGATAGTTTGTCATGAACTTGAGGCAGCGGATTGGGAGGATTGGGATGGTTGAGTCATCAGGGTTTCTTGGGAAGCCAAATCGATTGTCTGACTGCTAGTAACCATTACCCCCGACATGCTTTAATAATACAGATGCTGGATGCTGTTGCTTTGTGGTTGCCTTTTTTAATAACGGGCCTTTTTCACTGAACTCCCTGGTGGGTTTTCAGGAGTCTTCAAACGGAAGTTTTGGAATGTTGCCCTTAACTGTAACTGCAGACATCCTGGGTGAGGCGAGTGGTGTCCTCTGCAGAGCAGCTGAGCGTGGGGTCTCTGCTCGTCCCGATCACAGGCTGCAGGACCCATCCCATACGCCGTGGCCACTTGACTGCTTTTCTTTGCTCCTTGCAGAGGGAAACTGGGGCAGGCCACGGTACAGTGTGGGTCTCAGGCTGATGTGGTCCGAATGTGGCCAAAGTATACACAGTGACCTAAAGAAATCTGGGCTTCCCCTGTCCACTAGCTGTGCACCCTGTGACACATGGAGTTTCATAAACATGTCCAGTGAGCAGCTCCGCTAAATAAACTGCGGGCTGCCACGAGCCTTGGACAGCGTGCTCTTAATTTACTCATCCTTCCCGCCCTGGGGCCCTGCATTCACTTGTGATGGAGGCAGGATGGCTTGGCTCGTCCCAACCGAGCCATCTGTTTGTGTACACGTAAGTCATTACGCGTCCTCTGCAGATGCTGCAGCTTCTGTTGGCTTCGCGGAGGTTGTGGGGAGGCTGAGGCTTGGTGGGAGGCTGGGCACGCAGGCCTGGAGCGCCCAGGAGAAAAGAGACCCTCCAGCTCTGGAAAGAGGATCTAAGTTTTGTGGATTTTCTTTAAAATGCTCCAACATAAAATAGAAAATAAATGAATAACTGGGTAGGTTTTGGAGTTGTTGCTGTAAAGGTTTTTTGTTTGTGTTCCAGTGTAAAAATGTTCCCTGTGTAGGGGAGGTGCTGAAGGGCAGGAATTCTGCACCCCAGAGAAAGAAGGAATTTTTGCATTCTAATCCCAGTTCTGAGAAACAGTTTCTGTGGTCCGTAAACAACTCCCTAGTTGTTTTAACTCATGAATTAATCCATGCCTTAATACTAAATAATAAGGTATCTAGATTTAAGTACTCATTTTTTTCTGTAAAGTCCATAAAATCCCCCTGATGAGATTAATGCCTAAAATTAACATTCAAAATGGAACAAAAATATGACATCCCTAAATATTTATTTTATATATACTGATTCTGTAATTTGTTTTTAAGTTTTTGATAATTAATAGAGAACCACTAAATGTATTTTAGGAGTTAAAAAAGAGCTAATAATATTGACTTTAACAGCGCTGTCTGGTGTTAAACCATTGCAGTGGACTAAAGAATGTTTTCTGTGGGAATTATCTACAGTAGCAAAATGAGAATTATTGAGCTCAGTGCTGTATGGATACCTTTTTGCAGCAACACTTTAAAACTTACTTTAAATGTGTGCCCATAGTAAGTATTTTTGAATTAAACTATAAAGAAGGGAGCCTCTAGCCATAATTAAACCTGATAAGCAATAGAAAAGAAATTTATTTACCATTTAATACAAACTGTTTTTTTTACTAGTATGAGAAAAATAATTTCCCAACGAACAGTTGATTTTACTTTGACAAATGATAGACTTGCAGTGCAAAAGTGTGCTTTTCTTCCAGGTAAATCACTTAAAATTCAAGAATTAAATCTTTCTATCAAGTAATAAATTGAAACATGAGCGTTTTGTTCTGTTCCAGAAACTCTCCCCGAGTTCAGCCCTTCTGACAAGATTTAATAATTCTCAGAAACTTAAGTATTTAATTCTGTAAAAGAAGTATGTACCAAATACCAGGGTGTGTTTCAGCAGGCTTTCTGTTGGTGTGTTCAAGTAATTGATAACTGTACATTAGGAATCCATCTGCCTTTTTACTGGGTGCAAGATGTAAATAAAATTGTGTGGGTCTGGAGTTGCCATTCATTGTTTCCCATCTAACCAGAGCCGTCTGCATGCAGCACCAGTGGAGTCCATGTGCTCCGCCAATTTTACATATCAGAAAGCTTTTTCCTTCTGTTATTTAAAAAGAAGTTATAAAACATCATGAGCTGCTTTTCATGTGTATGTTTTGTGTTCTTTCTCCTTCCCTTTCACAGACCAAACTTGCCAATGGCACTTCCAGTATGATTGTGCCCAAGCAAAGAAAACTGTCTGCAAGCTATGAGAAGGAGAAGGAGCTCTGCGTCAAGTATTTTGAACAGTGGTCCGAGTCTGACCAGGTGGAATTTGTAGAGCACCTCATCTCCCAGATGTGTCACTACCAGCACGGACATATAAACTCATACCTCAAACCCATGTTACAGAGGGACTTCATCACTGCACTGCCAGGTATTGCTGCAAGTGGAGGAAGCTGAATCTCCATTTTGTCTTTCAGAAATTGCTTCTGCTTGGCTTTCTGTGACTGTGGCCCGCCCTGCTGAAGAGTTCTCTTTTACCATCAGTTTGCAAAATAGATTGTAACGTTTTAGCATATGACAGGTAGTAATATTTTGTTTAGTTTTCTTACCATCTTTCAAGGTGTGATCTAAAATCAACTTCGTTTGGCTAGAAGTGATACATCTTATCAGTACACAAAGGAAACACAACACAGGGCAGCAGGTTGTACTCTTAATGCCCCTAACAATGCATAAATAACAAAAGTTATAAAAATTAAAACTACTCGTATTTTTGGGCACTCAGGTGAGATTCCTCACCTTTTGTTTTGTTTATTTTACTTGTAGGGTACTTCCCTGAAACTGCTGAATTCATTTTGTGTGTGTGTGTGTGTATGTGTGTGTGTGTATGTGAATTGCCAGCATAGGACAACACAGAACAGATCAAAGAACAGAAATGTTATATATATTTGCACATAGGTAGTGCTTTCCATTTACCTGACTGTTCTCAGATAGGGCATTGAATGAATCTTCCCAAAATGCATACATCAAATAGCATATAGGCAGCTGTGTATTGTTCCTGTCTCATAAATGAAATAAAAAAATGAAGCAGTGGGAGATAAAACATACTCAAATTTATACAGCAATAGTGTTTCAGAACCAGCAAGAAATTCCTGACTCTGTTCTTTTTTTTCAGACCATTAGATCATGTCTCTGTAGATAGATAGTTAATAGATTAGCGTTGCAACAGCTTAACTCCTTGTTTCAGATGGACTTGAGTAAGAAGCACTACAGTTTTTGTCTCTTATTTCTTGCACAAAACTTCTTCTGTGGACACCCTTTGTGGAACTGTGTTCACCATGTTCAGCCCAATTGCTTGATTTCTTCAGAAGGGGTTTCACAACAGGATATTTAAATTCTAGGGCTAGAAGACAAAAAACCCTGTTAAGTTCTGAATCTTGCCAAGAATTAAGGCACTGCAGGAGTGTTGCTATGAAGTTAAATATGTAGACTCTCTGGATTTTTAAGCTCATTGTGTTCAGTAATCAAATGGCTATTCTAGTGTTTAAAAAAAAAATCTTAGTTATGCTAAGTACCTGCTTTATGTGAGTTTTTAGTAGTCCAGTGGCAATAATCTCATGTACTTAGAGCAGCTTTACAACTTGTGAAGCTGTTTTATTTCAGAAAAATGGAGAGTATTTTGAAAGGGCACTGGTTTCTCCACTTTTAAAGTTGAAATACACATATAGTTATATCCATATTTTTTCAATTCTTTCTCCATTGTGCTACATCAAAACAAGCCAGCATGTCTCATTCTCCCTTGTTTAAGTTCATCCTTCAGGCTTTTTCCTGAAAGTTTTGGGCAAGCATTAGAAGTAGTTTCAGAAGCAGCCAACATTTCCCTATCTTTGTTTGTTAGAATGTTTTTTACAATAGTCAGATACCTCTATCTTTAAACTTGTCTTCCTCAGAGTGTAAAGCAGATAAGAATTAGGCAGTTAATATCTGAGTATTTGAGGAGTTATCAGAATAGTGTGCCTAGATGATATATGTGAATGGATTTGCATGTCTGTGAAGTGCTGATGTCCTAGTGAATATAGTTTTAAGAGAGAAAATGTGTGGCAAGGAATTACACTGGCTCAAAGTGCAGTCAGAGAGAAGCAAAATTTCATAGGGAAACACAGGTGGAAAGGGAAGGTGAGAAACAGCTAGGAAATAATTATGCTCATGCTGATTGTAGGCACCATGAAACCCTTGTCATCAAGGTATTATTGAAAGCATTTTAAAAATTAGAAGGCCTGAAGGACAGTATAAGCCTTTATTTAAACCTAGGATTAGGAATTAAGTTGCATAAGCTAAAATAAGCAAAACTCTTAAGGATTTTGTAGCTTTCTTGTAACCTCATATGCTTGACGAGTTTAACATTTACACCTTCATTTTCTCTCTTGGTCTCCCCCTCAAGTAAATTAAGCAATAAAATTACTCCAAGATCCTGATGCATCTTGTCTCTCTCCTCCTGACACTGTCCCATAGAATGACTATGTTTTCAGGTATTTTTATGTAATGAACATGATTTTTAAATTCAGAGTAAAATTTGTTTAGGTTGTATTCCCAGGGCTTTGGACAGCATTAAGGTTGTTTGAATAACACGGATTAAATATGCACTTAACAAGCTTTGTTCCATTTCTAAAAAGTATAGTCTCGGCTTAGAATTGCCAAACAGTTGACATTTTTTATGAGGAAAGTCATTTTTTAAGGTTTTCACGTGTGAAATAACTGAAACATTCATCGATTCCAGCTGCATGAGAGTATTTTAAGAGTCAGCCCTGAACTGCTTGGATAAGTTGGCATGAAAGGCTGAAGGGCTAATCATGTTTCACCTTAGTTTATCAAAACCCTTTGTGAAAGGAAACTTCTCTTTTTTTTTAAGAAATTGATGCTCTGGGATATACATGTCTGAGTGAGCTGTACTCTTCTTAAGAAACATAATAATAAAATTGAATTTGTAGCTGGGCCAAGTAACTTCACCCTTTCATTGACTGTAAGGGGAGTGAAGGGCTGCAGTATTAATTCTCTGCAAAGGGTCTGATATCAGTGGCAAGAGTGACTTACAGTGATGGAAATACTTAATCTGCCCTTCAGTGGTAAGATTTCAAGTGCATCTATTGACAGTCTATCGTGGATCGGAGACAGAACTGTGAGTGAGGATTATTCTGCACAGTTTGTGCAGTGCAGCCTTCCTGCTTTTATGCCAGTAATCTATTCCCTAAATGCAATCCCTTTTGCTCCCAAACTGCTTACATAAAGCCACTGAGGCGTTTGTAAAGCCTTAGTGGCTATGTGGGTGTCTGTGGACTGCTTGGAAACGACACAGAATGGGAAAGCAAATAGGCTATTTCCACCCACTGAAGAAAGTTCAGGAAGGCAGGTATGAGGGTTGGGGAAGCATGACATGATTGTCCACCCTGTTATCTACCCCACTGGGTCGTGAAGATCCTGCAGGTTCTGTTTTTTCACCAAAACATCATCTCTCTCTTTCTATAAACTACCATAAAATCACCAACATGCTTTCTAAAGAGTTTTATGTAGTAGGTGTGTATATCTTTTTAAATTAAATGTGTAATAAAGGCTGCTGAGGCTTTTATATTGCAGATTGGCATCTAATTTTGTATCTATAAAGATAAGAAATACCAGGCTTCTTTCTCCACTCTGGACTGCATGCGATACCATTCACACACTTTTTGCACTTTATGAATGGAAGTATAAGATGTTGGGCAACAGGATAGATGCCTCCAAGTGTATGCTAACTGTATTTGGAAATAATTGTAAAAATCTACAGGATGTTTGGAGGAAGTAATAAGAGACGTGCTGAGTTCTTGTGCATGGAGAGATCATTTTGAGCTCTGTTGGTTAACGAGAAAGCAAAGGTTGGAGCCCACATCATCTCGTGAACTCTAATAAAAATCAGCTGATGGACCTCAGTATGTGTTAGCTGCAGTATGGCCCTGTGACTAAAAATGCCTGTGCCACTTCTTTCTGGGTCACTGGCAAGCCAAGCCTTGTCTTTAAAGCTGTCATTTTAAAAGCAAGAAAAGATGCATTTAATTGTGTTCCAAAGGTGCAGAGGAGGGAAGATGCATGTAATACCAATCTGCCATGCTTCCTTTTTGGTTCGTCTGAACGTTATGCCTGGAGGATGATGGGATCTGGCTGGAACTTGCACAAAGCCTCTGAAACTTGACCTGTGAAGTGAGATAATCTCCTGAGTGTGTGTGTCTCACTTGTAAATTAAACTGCCTCCAAGAGAAATTACATTCATGCGACATCTCATTTAATAGGCATCATATTCTTCTGAAGTCTTGCTAGTGATAAAATTTGAGTGGGTAAGGGCAGATTTTTAACGGATAAATCCTTCCAGTCTAAGTAACGTAGCATGACCTTCCCTGGCCCCCGGGTGTTCAAGTTACACTAGACTGGTAGGTGCTAACCAGGCTGTGGAGCCAAAGCCCTGTAATTGCGGTGGCTATTTGTTTCTTACTGCGTTGCCTTATATTTTACTCCAACCATGTTGAAACAAAGCCAGTCTTGGTATGCAAACTGGAAAATACTTGCAGATTTTACCACTTTGGTGCATATTTTTCTCCACCCACTGAAATAAATGATACTAGCAAACCTGCTTCACTTTCTCCTTAGCCTGCCTCTTCTTTCCTCCACTTCCCTGTGCATCTGCATATTTTTCCCTCCCCCATGTCTAAAGGTACCACTACCCTTCAGGGCACACATTGGGAATATATATTTTTTTCTTCATTACGTTTAAAAGCTACTGCTTTAGCAAAAACAGCTTTTGAGCCGTTGGAACATGAGAACAGCTGTAGCAGTGAGATGAGAAATGGTCCTAATATAGAGAGATTTTGGGGGCTGCGTCGCTGAGTTGGAAATGCCATCCATAGAATATCCCCCTAGTGCTAAAACCCATCGAAATAGATTGGAATGACTTCTTGGATTCTTTATTATTTTTAATGACTTGTTGTGTTATATCCAAAGGAAGTTGGAGAACGCTGTTCACTCCTGAACTTAGCTGCAAATGCTCTTCCGTGCATTTGGTCCATCTCTGGATGTAGAAGAGTACATGGAAAGGCATAGGGAAGAGCGGGTTTCTTACCCCCACAGCAAATAATGCTTCTTTTTTTTCCCTCCCTTAGCTCGGGGACTGGACCACATTGCAGAGAACATTCTGTCCTACTTGGATGCGAAGTCGCTGTGCGCTGCTGAGCTCGTGTGCAAGGAGTGGTACCGGGTGACGTCGGACGGCATGCTGTGGAAGAAGCTCATCGAGAGGATGGTCAGGACGGACTCCTTGTGGAGGGGCTTGTCAGAGAGGAGAGGATGGTGAGGTTTCCTTCTGTGTGTTTCAGACTGTGTTTGAAATGGGTTACTTAGCACCCCAAAACTTCTTTTTGGTTCCACAGCTACTTACAGCAACATTCTGGGGTTGGGGAGGAAGGGCTTTATATGGCTCTGCAGGCAGTCTGGGGGCTTTTTCCTCACCTTGCTCATCTGATCATGCTCTTACCCACTGTGACAAGTGAGATATATAGAGTGAGATTTTTATACCCAGCTGTCATTCGGTTCAAATTAAGAAGCTGTGTACGCCCCAGGGGAACACTAAACTTGTCAGCAGTTCAGAGGAGCTTTTTTAGGGGTGGCAGTGGGGCAGTGTGTACTATGAATTAGTTGTTTCCTGATAGACCTGTTTGTTTTCCTCAGCAGATTTTCACTGTTAGATATCTGTTTAATTTTCAAACTGGAAGCTGAGGGTAGGTACCACGGAGAATAGGGGACTTTAGAAATGCAGATAGATTAGTTAATAATCATCTGGAATAGCCTTACTAGAGGGTGGGTCTCACTCAAGTTTGAAGCTGCTCTGTTAACATTTCATTAGAACTTTTCCTCTCAGGAGTACTTCCCTTAATACATAATTTTCTTTTCCAAGGGTGTCCCTAGGATGTTGGCAGAAAGGAAGCTGGGTATGAATATTTCATAAACAAGATAAAAGTGACAGCTCAGGCATTTTGGTTGCTATTAAAAAGAAAAAGCTACAGAGTTGCAAACAAAGACTTGTGTTTCACGGCTAATTTTGTTAGACTGTTGGTCTCGGGAAGTGAAGGCAACTAAATCACAATTATGATATGTCCTTCAAAAATAAGTACTCTGTTGATCTCCTTCCAGGAGCCTAATATGTATAAAAAGAGTAAAGAACCACAACCCTGTTAACTTTTACGTCCCCTTTAGTGCTTTGGTCTCCTTTGGACTTTTGCTCTGTATTGTTGAAAGTCTGTAAGTCTGAAGAGAGATTAGGTAGTTTCTCCTGTTTCCCAAAGGCAGAGCAAGCTTCTTCTAATCATCCCAGATGTTTGTCCAACACTTTTTTAAAAAACCTTCGCTGATGGAGATTCCCCATTCCTTCCTTGGTCAAGCAATTCCATTGCTTCACTACCTTTACTGTTAGAAAGACTTTCCTAAAATCTAGACTCAGTCTTTAATACTGCAGTTCAGCCAATTTTATTTGCCCTGCACAGACATAGAGGGCAGGTTCTTACTCTCTTTTTTGCGGCAGTCTTTCACAACATTGACAGTAATCATGTTTCCTATGTACTGGATGCACTAAGCAACCCTAGTCCTGTGCTTTGTTGTTTTCTTGTCCTTCATGGTTTACTTGGGTTAAACCAGCAAACCCACCATTAGCCAACTCCACTCATAGAGGATAATGTCCCAGCTGGACTTATTACGTTTTTCATATCATGTGGAGGACACTCCTGTTTATGTTCAGCAATAGAAAATGTGCTTTTTTTAGTGGTAGTATAATAGTGTTATATAGTCCTTTCAACAGGCTTTTTTATTGCATATATACTTGGCCAGTGCTCATCATCTTGCATGTTTATGTTATTACTAAGTCCTGAACTTTGCTTTTATCTTATTGAATTGGATCCTGTTTATTTCTTAGTATTTCTCCATCTTTATTTCCTAATATTTCTCCATCTTATCAGGAGCATTGAGAGTATAATCTAACCCTCCAAAATGCTTGTAGCGTCCCCCTGTTTTAGTATCATTGGCCATGTAATAAATGTGGCGCCTGTTCCATTCTTTGCCATTAAGGAAAATGCTCTGGAACAGCAGGTTTCAGAGATCCCCTGCAAGAACCAGCTGCCTTCCTGTTTGGCAGTGCGCGATTAGTAACCTATTCTGTGTGGGCACCCTTGAGCACTTCCACCAAGACTGCATCTCTTTTTCATTTTTTATTAAAAGAACTGCATTTGTCTTTCTCCTGTTCTCTGGAACTTCATCCATTCTCTTCAGCGCATCCAAGGTAATAACTAATAGCTTTGATGTTACTCCCTCCAAATTTTAGAAATAACATTAATACTCCATGCTAGTCTTACAGACACATGCTATTTCTAAAAAACAGTTACAAAATCCTGCTTCTCATCTCAAAGGGCAGTTGTAACCTGTTACTGCACCTCTTCTCTGGGCTTATACTGCGTCCCGGAGGTTGTTCTGATACAAGTGGAGCGAGTTGTGCAGTCTCTTTCAGATTGCCCTCTGGTTACCTCTAGAAGATATAACTGCAGGAATGGCAGACTGGATAAGAGAGGCAGACAAGAAATATATAGTGTAATTGCATCTCCGCCATACAGAGCTTTATAGCTTGTAATCAGCTCTATGAATGGCACAAGGAAGTGACTAGGTGGACAGTTCAGAGTGATAGATGACTGGTGTTATTTGCTTACAACTTCTCACTTAGCTCAGCACACGGGCTGCCTGATTTCAGCATTAGCAGTTTGTGGTTTACAGCAAAAACCACTCAGTTCTCCAACACAGCAGCCTTCCCTGACAGCTAGTCAGGGAGCAGAAAGGTTACACAGATTTAGAGGAGAATAAAAACACAAGCCAAAAATCCAGGATTTATTAGGTCCATCTGAATAGTAGATTTTGTTGGCCTGGCATCAGAAATTGCAAACAATAGTTTCTTTTATCAGAGGGGTGCTGTGGAAATTCCAGCAATCCCTTAGCTGTACATGCAGCAAGGCACAACTTGTAGGTAGAGACAAGACCTTCCTTTAAGTCAGATGGTATAGTTGGAAACAATAGTCAGGTTTTCAGGCAGATAGGGTCATATACAGGGTGTCCTAGACCTATCCCAGATCATCCAGAATGTGCCCTACTTATTCTGCATATCTCCAAAATATTTTCAGTTTCCTTGGGACAATAATTTTAATTCTCTTGCATGGGCTTCCAGACTACTGCTTCGCAGTAGAGGACAGTGAATAAAAGTCCATCTACAGGATGGTTTGTTTGCATCCACGTGCCCCTTCCTCTCATATTTTTGTCCACATGTGAGTGGCTGGTGATCACTGTATTTCAAAACACAGACAATTTCTCTGTCCAAAGTGGAAAGCAGGTCTCTCTCAAATTGTACCCTAAATAGCGTTTTTTTTTGTTTTTTTTTTTTTAAGAAGTTTCAAAGTGCTTTTCTTGAGCATTTATTTTGTTTGGTCAGTATTATATATTATTTACTTACTTTGGAACATGGTTGTGCTTTTTTTAATGCAAATTTTACACGGAGTACAGGAGGGCAGCTCACACAGAACCTCTCAAATGAGTTTCAAGTTATACTGCGTGTAAAGGACAAGAAAGAAATACACAAGGAAGTATTGAACAATTAATTATAGCGTAATGGAGAAAGGGAGGCAGAAACGGGATGCTGGCCCAGTGTAAACTCTGTGCCTCTGATGCCAGGATTGCACTCGGAGGCATTTGTGCCTCTCTCCATTTTGTGAGGCATGTTGCCAGGCAGAACAGCAGTTAGTACGCCCATGGTGGGGTTTACTAGCTTCCACACCGTGTTTGGTGGCTTCTTAACTTCAGGATGAGGAATTAAAGTTTTTTACACAGCAGGTAGTGATTGCTGTTTGCGGATTTTTTTGTAGCAAAAGTCTAGCTTGGGATATGAGTATTCCAAATCAGTATTGAAATGAGAAAGGCATCACAGATGAGGAGCTGTTTACCAAAATCTAGTAGTAGCATAAAATGACCATGTTCTGAAGCTGATGCTGCTCCTGCTAGTACAGATCAAGTCTGGCCTTGAATGTGTACTGATTTTGAGTGTTCCCTGGCTTCTTTCATTTCCTTTGCTGATTTTCTTTTCAAGGTGACATATGATAAGAGTATGCGTGTTGTGGACATGAGCTATTCTCACATCCTATTGAGTTAAAGGAGCTAATGTCCAAAACAGATAATATATTTCCCTTCCCTGAGTGATTAGCAACAGCTTTCTCATGAATGTATCAATGTCCGAATGAAATGCAGATATGTTGCAGGGCAAACAGAACAAGGAGCCGTCCTGTCTTATGGAGTAAATTAAGTGTGAATGTCGTGTCCAGTTCTGGGCCCCCGTGTCCAGTTCTGGGCCCCCCAGTACAAGAGGGATGTGGAGATGCTGGAGAGAGTCCAGCGCAGGGCCACGAGGATGGTCAGGGGCCTGGAACATCTGCCCTATGAGGAAAGGCTGAGGGAGCTGGGCCTGTTCAGCCTGGAGAAGAGAAGGCTGAGAGGGGATCTAATTAGTGTCTATAAGTACCTCAAGGGAGGCAGTGAGGAGGATGGGGCTGGCCTCTTTTCAGTAGTGGCCAGTGGCAGAACAAGAGGAAATGGCCACAAACTGAAACACCAAAAGTTCCACAGGAACTTAAGGAAAAATTTTTTGACAGTGAGGGTGACAGAGCACTGGAACAGGCTGCCCAGAGAGGTTGTGGAGTCTCCTTCTCTGGAGATCTTCAAGACCCGCTTGGATGCAGCCCTGTGCCACGTGCTCTAGGTGGCCCTGCGTGTGCAGGGGGGTTGGACTAGATGACCTCTAGAGGTCCCTTCCAACCTTAGGCATTCTATGATTCTATGATTCTATGAATCTGTCTGTGCTTTTCAACAGTTGTTATCCATTTGTAAAATGTCAGGAAGTCCTTTCTCCAAAACACTGAAACAGATTTGTGTTCAATGGGAGTCTTCTTTGTCTTCTAGGGGACAATACCTATTTAAAAATAAGCCTCCTGATGGGACTGCACCACCCAACTCCTTCTACAGAGCACTTTACCCCAAAATTATACAGGACATAGAGGTAAGAAACACCTGTATTTTTTTTAAGTCTTCCTGACTTATCCAGGAGGCTAAAGTTTTGGAATTGGTTTTATTAAATATGACATGTTTGTGTTTGTCCAGAATTTGTAAATCTGGGATACTTAGACAAGATCCTAGGGCTTCGTCACTCTGGAGATCGCCTGGTGCAAACGCCAGCTCAGCGGTGTAGACAGTCACTACAACAGGCGTGTCAGGGGTCACAGCAACATTGCCCCATCTTGGGGTGAACTTTGCTTTACTGAGTGCAGCTGGAACCTAATAGGATACTATAGAATATCAGGATCTGAGCCAGGGAGAAAGTGCATTGCTAAAGATTGTGATCCTTTGCAAGATTTCAAGACTCAGGGAAACAGGAAACAAGTGGGCAGTGTTGCCTTGTAGAGTAGTGAGCAAAATGATGTGTTCTGGTAGTTGCCTAATGGCAAAAGAGGGGCTCAGCTTGGCTAAAGCTCAGCTGAGGCTCTCCAGTCATTTAATCATTGAATGACAGAGACTTTGGGACACAAAAAGCTTTTTAGTTCATTTGTCCCTCACCATTCCAGACAATGCATAAGAGTTGAGCAGAAAAAAAGGATTTTCCAGGCCTTTGTCTGCTTAATTGATTTTACCATGTTTGTTGCTTCTTCTGGAACATTATATCACAGTATGAGCTTACCTTCAGGAAAAGATGCTTTCTGAAACAAAAATACTGAGGAAGACAGTTCCATGCTTTATTTTTATTTCTCTTTTTTTTTTCTCCTATGTCTCCCCAAGACAATAGAGTCAAACTGGCGATGTGGAAGGCACAGTTTACAGAGAATCCACTGCCGAAGTGAGACAAGCAAAGGAGTTTACTGTTTACAATATGATGATCAGAAGATAGTAAGTGGCTTACGAGACAACACTATCAAGGTGAGAATTTTTCAGAATGCCATACTCAATAACATATAGTGCTTACTTCCTAAATAATAGTGTCCTAATTCAGTGACACCTGCCAAGACTCTGGTTAAATGGTTCTGTATGCTAAGAGTGATTTCTTCCATGTATGTAACTTAGCCTTTTCCTTCTGCTACCCCACGCCTGGGCAGCACGTTTGCCTGTTGTGTGTGGCAAGAGAGCTTACCAAGCAGGTTGTGCTACCACAGTTTCTGTCCATCTGTAATTACAGGCTATGTAATTACTGTTCCCCGATGAGAAAGGTAAAACCAATGTTTGTAATAAAGGCAGAAGTATCAAAGTTGTTAATGTATTGCACTAAAGAGCCTGTGGAAGACTACAAAGACTGGCCCATGCCACTAAAGAAGTTCTAACTGCAATATAGATGGTGGATTGTAATAAAAAAAAAAAAAAAACAGAACAATGAGACCAATAAGTACTTATTATGCGATGAAAATCTTATTTAGCAACTGTTTTTCAATGTTTGCCATCCTAGATCTGGGATAAGAATACATTGGAATGCAAGCGAATTCTCACCGGACACACGGGTTCTGTGCTGTGCCTCCAGTATGATGAACGGGTGATCATTACTGGATCTTCAGACTCGACTGTCAGGTGTGTGCCCTTCAGTCTGAGCTTTCTGTTTGTCTCTCCGAGCTTGGCCTTGTTAGATGCTGAAATGATCTTCTTTACCTATGTACTGTTCAGTCAGTTCCATGAAGCAGATCAGAACATTTGTTGAGAAGCAATTGTTCTTGTTTATCAGATGTCCACACAAGTGACTGTCCAGGAGAAATGAGAACTTAAAGGTCAGTCAAGCTCAAGGTGATTTAGGAAGACCATTTCGTTTTGCATGTTTGGAGCCTCCCTAAAAATATTTTTAAACTCTCCCTGAGGATAACTTTTAAAAAATGAGTTGAATTTCTGAAAACAAATTTGAAGATTTAGTTACCTATTTTCCCTTAATTTTAACCAAGGATGGGTGAATAGATCTCCTGTGGGTTTAAATGCAGTTTCAGCATGATTTATGTTCCTATTCAGTCTTTCTAACCTTTTCCTTAAGGGTCTGGTAACAATTGGACACCTCAAATCAAGACTTGAGGTACTTGCTTTCACTTTGCAGATATGAAGTTCATTAGGCATATGAACTTCCAGGGATTCTAATATCTGCAATGTATATACAGCTACATTTGAATTAGTGAGTTGCAGTATGAACCTGGAAATGAGAGAGCAAATGCTTCTTCCCCATGCTGTTCTGTATCCTCTTCTTGTCAGGGTACAAAAAACACCCATGCAGAGAAGTTAGAGACAACAAAAGACTGTGTCAATTGGCCTCTTCTGAAGCTCTTAGCACGTGTTCCCATGGCTGCAGACTTCCCACTGTGCTTGTATGGAAGCCTGCTATTAGGTTAGTGACCATTAAATTCAGTCACTTACCTGTGATGGTGCAGTCTTGTGGTACTAATTCCTGTAATTAGTAGGAATCCAGAATTTAGGCACCACCACCTATCTGGAGATTTAGCCCTACATTAGTCAGTATGGAGACAGTGTGGGACACTGTGCTAAACACAGAGTGCAAAAGGAGAGGCTGCTCTCTGTAACAAGCACTATCATTTTCCATACAGACCAGGCAGGCCAAATTGCAGACTGGCCACTTGCCCAGAAATACTTTGTTTCCTACTGTATCTATAAATGTTTGCGCAGACTCCAAAGGCACATGGGATGCATCATTTTTATCCTTGGGTCTCTTCAGGAAAAGGGGCTTTATCTGATAGACAGTACAGATGGGTTCTTAATGCTTCTCAGATCTCAGGGATGCGCTTATCCAGGGAAGTCAGTAGGTCTTGATCTTCTGTCCAGTTTGGCAACCCTGTCTGCAAATTGCTTGTATGCTAATAGCTCAAGTCATTAGTCTGTGGTCTTTTTTTCCTTCCCATTCTGTAATTGGCAGAATACTTTTCTTTCATTTGAAGAACAGAAGTTTCAGCATCTCTGCATTAGACAGTAATACTTTAGAAAGCTTTTTCACATCTTACCTTTTCTCACTGTTTAGCTTACTATCAGAGGAAGGTTTCCACAATGTCTGTTATGTCTGGTGATACAGCTTTTTCTACTCCCACTGTAGGTGGAATACTGTTGTGATAACACCAAAAGAAATCTCTTTATGGAGGGTTAAATAGTTTGCAAACAGACACCCAAAACAACATCTTTAAGGCTTAAAATCTCCATTTCAGGTCACATAAGTTCTATATTGAGCTCCACTGTATTTTTTTTTTCATCTTCAGTTATTTTCATTTAAAACAGTTCATTCCAATAATACTGATTTGGCATAAAACCCCTTTCTTAATTTGGGTATTCAGTACCTTCCTAAAATGTAGTTGTGTACCTGAGGGGTTGCTGAGTGAATTCACTGTGCAATTTTGGGCAGTTGCTAACATTTGTTGGAGAAGTATTATCTTATCTTCTGCCTCTGTATAAATTATCCTGTGTTGATAGTTCTGTGAGAGAGGTCAAAAGTCTAAATCTGTTCCTGAACTTGCCTCTTACTAGGTCATGTTTAAGTGCTCCTAGACTGGAAATGGAGTGTGTGTTAGGCTTAGATAATGAGGAACTTCCCTCATTATCAGTCTCCAGGTCTGTCAATCTCATACCTTTCCTCAGCACTAAATTCTCTTAATTAAAGAGTGCTTTTCCTGGCTGAGTTGTTTTTATGGTGTTAACTGCATTGCAGGGTTTTTGGCTGCTGCACTGTCTCAACATAACCGTAATCAACAGGTTTATATTAATACATCTTCTAATGAAATATTTAGCTGATTTAGATATAACGAGTTTTTTGCTTCTCTAATATTACTAGAGAGTTGATTATCTCCCCGAGCCCCTCTCTCTGCAGCAAGTCTACTGTCCATTTTTTAATCCCTTTCCCCTCTGTTTTGATGCGTGAAACTGCAGGGTGTGGGATGTGAACGCGGGCGAGATGCTGAACACACTGATTCACCACTGTGAAGCAGTGCTGCACCTCCGCTTTAACAACGGCATGATGGTGACATGTTCCAAAGACCGCTCCATTGCCGTGTGGGACATGGCTTCACCGACAGATATCACCCTGAGGAGGGTGCTAGTAGGGCACCGAGCTGCTGTCAACGTAGTGGACTTTGATGACAAGTACATTGTATCAGCATCAGGCGACAGAACTATAAAGGTGAGATGTTTCAGAGGCTTTTTTATTTACAGCATTGGGAATTTAATAACCAAGAGCAGTGACCAGATAGGAAAGACAGACTTTGGCTGTTATTACACAGACCTTTCTTTAAAGGTAGTGTCATTCCTGCTGCTCATTTCCACTCATTCCTCTGTTGAGCTCCCATAGCTTGTTTAGAAAGCTGTGTGGCACATCCGATACAGGTACCAATGCAGTTGAAAAAGGACTGGTATTTTTCCTGTGTTCTTTTTCAACCTGACTAGTTCTATAATTTGTTTCAGCATCAGTCGTGCAAACAGTTGTTAGAGAACAGCATGAGGGGCAAAAGCAAAGGTGAGTGGATAGGAATCACTTAGATGTTACTTCTGGAATCGTAATCTGTAGCATTAAAACTAAGAAAAATCTGGTTCCTAGGTATGTTAAATCACAGTCTGAGAGTCTTAAAACCTAATTCTGGAAGCTCTAAATGATAACAAATGGCAAAAGCCTTCTATGTACAGCGACCCAGGCTGCCTACAGCAGCAAGCTGTAGTCACAAGTTATTGAAAGAGTAATTTTCCCAATCTAATGATAGCATTTCCAATTACAAAAATTCCAATTACAAAAAGTCTCTTAATAATTTTGCCTCTGTGTTTTCCACCACCGCTCTCCTGTCACAGGTATGGAACACGAGTACCTGCGAATTTGTGCGCACCCTAAATGGGCACAAACGAGGCATCGCGTGTCTGCAGTACAGAGACAGGCTAGTAGTGAGCGGCTCCTCGGATAATACTATCAGGTGAGACACACACAGAGTTCTGTGCCAGCACGTTGTGCCTGCTTCCCTGGGACATGCCAAGGTTGGGGAACTGCAGTGCTCTGTACCCTTGTCGTCTTTGAAATATGCTTCTTTTGGTGTAGAACATTGGGAGCTACTGGGCAGAGATATTAGAAGCCTTTTTTACAGTGTTGTCTTCTACCCTGTGTATCTCAGGAGGCTCATACTAATCAGCGAGCTGCATTGCTCTGACAATTCTGGTGTATGAAAGAGCTGGCAAGTACCACTTTATGTGGTATCACTCTTGTGATATTTTAATTGGGCTATGTGTCTAGTTAAAGGGGTCAGATTTGCAGTAAGAGGCATTTAATCCTCTGCAGAAATCCTCCTGGGCTCTCGCCAAACTCCTCATGGTACTTGGCACCTGGTAAAGTTTGGAACAGCTGGTTTAGCGCATGAAGTTTAGTTTGCTCCCTTTTGCACTTCTCCAGCTGCCCTGGTCGCAATCTGAGATTTAACTCCCTCTGATATGAGCCAGGATTGCTCCCTACAACCTGCAGCTGCTCCCACTGTCCCATTGTCACCTTTGTAGGGGCAAACTCAAATAATAATGTGAGTGACCTAGGGAAATGGCTTCATCATGCGAGCAGGAAGAGGAACAGCCTCCCTTTTAGTCTTTACCATTGATTCAAAGAGCTCTTCACCTTCTGATAAAGCTTGAAAGCTGGACAACCTAAGCAGAAAAGCTTCACTTTCCATGTTGAAAATCATTTCTACTCAGTGAAAATTATTCATCCTGCTGTTTGCCTGTGCTCTTTGTTTCCAACAAGCTCCCTCTTCCTGCTTTGGTTTCTGTAAGAAATTATAGTCCTTTAGATATCACTAGGTTATTGTACCAGATTTTACTGTATGGCTGTCTGAGATCATGGCTGAGGAAGAAAAGCAGATGGTCTGAGAGAGCTGGGACTTTCCTCTCTTAAATGGGAAGGATAAGTGTTACAGGCATTTTACAAGAATAACACAACTTATGATGAGAACTCCTGCACTTCAAATACTAAAAATACTGCTCTGCAATTTGGTCCCAGAATTAGAGTAATAAATAGTTAAATATTGCAGCACCTTGGGAAGATTTTAAAATATAGCTTGTAATATGAATAAAAATAAATGTCAATATAGTAATAACACTAAAGAGGAATGTGATTACTTTTATGCTTACACTGGACAAAATCCCTAGTTGACAGATAAATTGTGCTAGAATTTCAGGAATGTTGGCAGTGAATCTTAATGGACGTCAAATTTCACAGCTTTGTGGGAAGGCACAAGGCTTACCTGCTCACTTACTTTTCTGTCAACCATTAGCAGAGGGTACATGTCAGTGGAAGGGTGTTTAAAATGAGGCAGATTGTAATTCCTCTTCCTGGGTGGCCTGGTGTTCTGTGTATTTGATTTTAATCTACTGTAGAATACCAGGTGCTGTGTTTTGGCCTTAATAGAGGTTGCAGGCTGATGTGGAATTTGAAGTTTGTCATTCTTCAGTTGCAGGGAAACTAGTTTTCCAAAAGGAAATGGAACTATGTGATTTCCTGTTCTGTACCTGCAAATCCAAGGAGTGTTAGACATAGCTAGGAAATTAAAATCATTTTTATTGAGAGAGGCTCCATAAAAGGACATTTATCTGTAGATAGACATCACTGTAATATTGCTGATTTCCATCAAATAAAAACTGACCCATGTAGTTTAATCAAGTTACTTAAATCTAACCATTTCAGTATCCCAGCTTCTAGAGGCAAAATTTTTAGTTACTAAGGACAAGACAAGCTCTCTATAAGAAAGAAAAAAAAAAAGGAATTTTAGAGCACAAAAATCAAGAGAGTTAGACTTCATCATCCATTGTGGGCTCATTTACAAACGAGAGGTTGATTTCAACGGTAATCATCCCCGAGTGTGTGCACATGTTGGGGATCCGGTGCTGGACTCTAGCCAACAGCTTTTGCTCTAGGTGATGGGCGTTCAGGCTTGCCCGCGACTTCCAACTCGGACAGGACTTCAGGAGAATGAGAGGGAGGGATTATTGCAGACCTCCTCTATTTCCAGGTATTTTCCCAAAGCTATAGGAAGGAAGAATTTTTAGCATCCTTGCCTGCATGTGCTTTGTAGTGATTTTTTTAGTTAGTTTGTTCTTAAGCCTAAGAATAGTTCTCTTATTATTTAGTTCTCTGACTGTTTAAAGAAGTAGTAATTTGAGGAGGTTATCAAATCTGGGAGATGCCTTTGGCAGCCAAATCTGCTAGGCATCATGGAGCTGAAGATTTGGGATATGCTGTGCTTGAGTTTTCATTATCCCTTTTGTGCAAAGAGGCCCATTCCCCACATGGCTAGGGATGTGATCATCTTTTCTAATCCCTGTTGGATTCAGGTAGAAACCCAAACTGATGATGCAGGCCTGAATTATCTCAGCCTTCCTGAATGCAGCCTTCCAAAGCTGCTGGCACACTCAGGATTGATGGCAAGAAATGGAAACACATGGCACGAAAGTTCCTGGCACACGATTGTGCTTTGAACCTTTCTGCACCAGTTCATTTCTGGCATTATCCATCCTGTTGACAGTCCTTGGGACACTTAATGCTCTCTGACCAGGCGGAGTGCCTTTGGCTGACCTTTGCCACAGAGCTGCTTCGTCTGACCTTGACTGGGTACTATTAGTAATGTAAAAACTATTGGGATCTTCACAGATTCATGAAAGATCAACTTGTGATTGAGGAATTGTCTGCCTGGCCTTAAATGTAGGGATAGACAAATGTTTTCTGAGCTCTGCAATCAAGGAGATCTGCTCATTCCTCCATGGTCCAGAGGGAGAGCAGCTTGTTTTGGCAGGATTGTAGAAATCATTATCTATTAGCCCTGAGCACACACTCATTGGATCCAGATTATTCCCTGGAGGGATCTCGGGGATAAATATATGGGGACAATTTCTCTCTCTGTCAAGGAAAAGTGACCCGATCCCTCAGCAGCTGTGCTGCTTTGAGATGAGTCACCCAGAGAGATTCCATGCACCTCTTGTCTTCCTCAGTACTGTGAACTTCATGTCAGTATGAACTCTAATTTAATAAACATCTAAGAGCTTTTGTGACTGCTCTCTTTCAGCTGTGTGTCATAGGGGCACAGTAGATACTGCTATTAAAAGATTACAGTTTGTCATGAACAGAGCGTGTATCATCCAGAGGTGAAATACATACTGGTGATACATGTCAAAGACCTTCAGTTCTTAGAGGCAAATAATCCCTCTTTATCCATGATAATTGGGAGTTACGTCAAGAAACTGACAAAAGTATGGAAAGCAAATCAACCTATTTCATAACTGTTTCAAGCATTTCTTAAAGATTTGTCAGTGTAGTGTGTAAGTGTAAAAATTGATGTATTTAAATGTATTATCCATGGTAAAAATCCTTCATGAAGTCCAAAACTCTGAGTTATTTACATTTGAGAGAATAACACATAGTTGGGACTCTTCCTGGAATGCTATGTCCAGTTTTTGGTGCCAGAATTTTTTAAGGCTGTTGGAGTATTAGAAACAGTTCAGCGGAGAGACACAGAAATTATCTGAGAGCAGGAAGAGAATGCATTACAAAATAAGAAATTTAGAATGCCTTCATTTTTGCTTCCACATAAGGTATCTTGATTACAGAGTAAACAGACCTTCAGTGGAAGAAATTGGTGGATAAAAAAAAGGCTTGTAATTCTTGTTCCTGTCACCGCTATATTGATGTCTAAATTTGTCTGACATTAGCTTCCAAATCAGAAATAGGCGAGTAGGGGTACAAAGATTGTTGTATACCCTGTGAAGGCAATTTACCTACTGCAGCAAGATGCCAAGAGGATTGGTAAGTCTCCCTCTCCTACTATCTTCTAGTCAAGGCAGGATATTTTTATGAAAAATGGACTTCAGTAAAACAAAGTTATGAGGCTCACTACAATGATAACTGAGAGATATCCTATAGTTTGTGTTACTAGATCAGTAGATACTAGACCCCTCTGGTTTTAAAATACTTGGAACTCTGAATCATTTCCCATGTGGTACTATAACATAAAAGGGTCATGTTGAAAATCCATGCATCCAGCTTAACTGCAGGAAAAGGAATGATGAATGTCTTTTGTTGTTGCCGTTGCTTCATCATAAATGTTTTCTCCAAGTTTCCATTAAGTACAAGAAAGGCCAAAATTTTCCTTGCGATAATCAGATGTTCAAAACTCTTCAGTACTTCTTCCTGATCTCTTCCAGGCTGTGGGATATCGAGTGTGGGGCATGTTTACGAGTACTGGAAGGCCACGAAGAGTTGGTGAGATGCATACGCTTTGATAACAAGAGGATAGTCAGCGGGGCGTATGATGGGTGAGGCTGTCAGTGCAGTCTGGATACCTTGAATCCTCCTGTCTCTTTTGTCTCTCACATCCTGCTTTGCTAACCATTACTTATAGAGACCTTGCTAGTCATATCGGGAGAGCCTTTTCACGGCCAGTAAATAAGAAACATGCTGCAAAGTACACTTTTTTCCTTCCTTTGAAATAATTCCATATGCTTTAATATATGTAGACCAGTTCCTTAGCTTGTAAGAATATCTGAGACTCCATCTGAATCGTCTTCCATTTAGACCACTGCTAAGAACAACCTGTAGTTCTCTCCCTGATAATGTTTTTTGTTTGTTTGTTTTTTGTGATGGATCAGGATCAGAAATCTGTCCATAAACAAAAATGAAACTGCTTTTTTACAGATGCAGTACATCTTTTTAACAGCGCTTAGTTGCCCTGTGAGCGTGTTTGCCTGTATCACTTTTTTCCCATAGCTGGACATGAGGTCATGGTTAAGCTGTTCATGGTTTACTAACAACAGGTCTCATACAGCAGTTTCATAATTTTTGTGCTCTCTTGCCCCTTTGTGTTTTGCCTTTACAGTTTCCCAGTCTTTGATGCCTTTCTTAATATACTTCCAAGAAGGCCTGATGTCCATCTCCGTGTAGGCCTCAGCAGAGCTCCGTATAGCTGAGTTTCTTAGCTATCTTCCAAACCTCTGAGACTTTGTTTGCAATGCAGGTAGTAATGTGTGGAGTGTGGAAGAAGGGAATATTCCTAATCCTTCCTTTTGAAATGTTCAGCACCTGCTGATTCAGGGTAGGAAGTGTCTGAAATTTTTCATTAAAACCACCTGCAATTGCTACCAGAAACAAATTGTTCTTAACCTATTATCAGTCCTTCTCTTTTCCAGAGAACTGGCAAAGAGGGGGTGAGTTCCTGTTGGGAGAGTCAGATAAGTGCAGAGATTGACACACAGGGCTGTTTTCTAAAAAATATGTAGCACCTTCATTACACATATCCTGACATTCTTTCTCAACTATGATTATGTCTATTTTTGCAAATTAGGTGTCTGTGCTAGCCCTCCTGAATGTTTCTGTGTTAGGTATTGTCATCTGCTTTTGTATGTTTTACTTTATTTTAACTACACATTTTTTTCTGTTATTAAGCTCTGTGAGCTTTATGAAGAGGAAATGCTAGAATCAGGTCTCAAGAGAAGAAAGATTTCTGTAGTTTTCCCTGAACTGGTATTTTAGCTAAGCTGTGCTAACAGTTAATTTTTTTCACAGTTTTCACAATTTTTTTTTCACTTACTCTCTTTAACAGAGCTGTGGTGTTTGTCTATTTTTTTGCTACTAGGAAAATTAAAGTGTGGGATCTGGTGGCTGCTTTGGACCCCCGAGCTCCAGCAGGGACCCTCTGCCTGCGAACCCTTGTGGTAAGAGTTTTTGGTAGGAATAGTGGAGAGAGTAGCAAAGCGTCCTTGATCAGGACTGCAAGGTCCTGAGAAAACTGCAGGTTTACTAGAAAACGAAGGAGCTTGAAAGACCTGTCCAACATAGGCAGTCATAGACTGTTGCTTCAGAGGGTCAGTTCTCTGCACAGTCATGTTAGCACTGCAGTACTTTGCATCAGAGCAGCACTGAGGACAATCTTCAAGTAGATATATTAGTTTTTAGTAGCATGAGGCATAATGTACATGCTTCCATGTGGGTAGAAGGGGCAGTTAAATCTTTTTTATTCTTCTTTTAGGTAGAGGGGGTTTCGCTTCTTTGGGAGTCCAACTTTTTTTTTTAAAAAAAAAAACCTTTCAGGGTAATTAAAAATTAGAAGCTGTGGAGGTTTCTTTCACTTTTGAGGTTTTGTTCCCTGGTTTTAAGTTCATAACTAAATCCATTATGAGACTTGTCCTTCTTGGAATCCATGTGCCAACAGATTTTCCTTTGTGTGCATCTAATGATGTAGTCCATGTTCTCTGAGTTGTTGACATGAAGTTTCCCAAAGAAAGCTAGTACATGCCAAATTTTGGAGGAACAAGAGCAAAAGCAACCTTGAAATTGCTTTTTAGTGTCTTTTGGTGCTAAAGGAAAGAGAGACTAATGACTGGAAGGAACAAAGAGTGAAACTGCCTCTTCCTTAGACAGTGACTACACTGGCATTGCTCTCATACTGTCTGTTGTTGTTTAGTGCAAGTCTACTGAAGGTGACAAAAATCGCAGTGTGTGAGTGATAACATCATTCACAGCCGTGCTTAGCAGTGGATTCTTGATGGTTTTAGGATGAAGCAGGAAGGTTGTGAGAAAAACTCCAATGCAGCCAAGGCCATGGGACAGTTCTTATAAGCGACTCTGTATCCCATTCACGCCTAAAATTTGGACTGCTGCTGTCCTGACAATACTTGCCCTGGGGATAAATGGCAATTTTAGTCCAGTACCAAATACACAAGGGAAAAGCAGTACTGAAGTTCTTGTTTTTAGAAAATAAATGTGTGGGCTGTGGTGGGGTCAGCATACATTAAACCTATTCCTGCTATGGCGTGTGACTGATGCCTTTGCTGTAAACCAGCAGCATGCTGAGACTGCTGGATTCTCTAAACATGCGATTACCTCTCATCAGTCGAGCTGCTCTAGGTGACCTGCGCACTCGTTGACCACCTGAATTGCCACTGTTGCTATACATTCCACTAATGTGTTTTACTTCATATTTGGCCCAGGCTGTGAAGGTTTAGAGTGACTCAGCTGACAGGCAGTAGCTCATTAGGCCATGCTGACTCTTTTTCAATCTTGTATTTGGACCATAAGCTACAGAATAAGAGTCTGCGAGTGCCTTGGATGCCTGCAGGTACTATGCTGAAAAACATTCCTGTTAACCAAACAGAACTGCAAATAGTTTTGTGGCTGAAATCCAAGAAAACCTTTTGTCATTGGCCACTCATTTGCAAACTGTGGCACAACTCTGTGCCCATGAATACATATCCTGAGAGTCTAGGACTTCAGCATGCTATTAGTTCCTGCTCTACTCTGGGACAAATGTGTGCTTAGTAACCTGTAGAGTTAATTTAACTACTGTGATTTCCTCTGCATTTTCCAGCAGTGGACAGCCCAAGTGCCCCAACTAATTATATTATAAATCAGAAGCAGTGGGATGGAAACGCTGTAGGAATCTCAACACATGGATACTCATAAATCCCTGTTTGATAGCAGTGGAGGGGGACAAAAGAGGAGGGGCAGAGGAGGCTGTTGTGGTGCTTTTAGGGCTTTTCATGTTTGTGACAACAGGGTGTCCTTATACCCGCATGCCCATGTTTTTTTTTTCTTTTTTTTCCTCTCTACTCTTGGCCTCCAAAATTAAACCTGGCTGCACAATGAACATCGTGAGTCTCCTGCTGCTCGTGTTCAATTTTCAAACAGTAGGAGGAAAGTGCACAGATAACGAATGCTCCCTGCATGCCAGGTCCTTTCTGGTTTTGTCTTCTGTTAGATGAAAGAGCAGCTATATGAGTCTGACAGCAGCTTTCCAGGCTCAGAATAAGCACACAGCACAGCTTTCCTTATCAGCTAAAGAGCCCAGGTCCTTGCAGCCTGCACTTGTGATGTGCAGCCTGCTTATTGCCCTCGCCACGGCGGCAGCAAAGGGCAGGTGCAATGTGGAGCTTTTATGGCAGCTTTCATTAGCCTGCAGTGACTGGGGAAAAAGAAGGGTTTTCAAAACAGGCTTTAGACATGCCCGTCTCTCTTCGTGCTGTGAACAGGCCCTCAGAGGACCTGGCTGTTGTAGGGATATTTTTTAGTAGGGCCTTTTTTACACCACTGATAAATCATAGAAACTGGAACAAGAGATCCCTTTGGAATAGGTGGGCTGTTAGAAACCTATGAAGTATTTTTAAGATAAATTCAGATTGTTTGGTTAGAAGATAAGGAAGGTTCCAGTGATTGGATTATTTTTTTAATTTATCTTGGAAATAGAATCTGACTTTAATGTGTGTGTTTTCAGTTAATTTGAGGATTTAAGGATTCCCATTAAAGCATCTGTTGCTTTCTCTCCTTGCTTTGCAAACTAAGCTTTGTTTTGGGAATCCTGTGCCATAAAGTACAGGTATCCCATTTAACTATTAGTTAACTGTTCTCTTATATCTGAATATTTGAAAAATAAGTATTTTCAGTATTTAACCACATTTCTGTGCCTAACCTAAGACCACTTGCACCATGTGGGCACTGCAGAGAAATACTTATTAATGGAAGAGATGGGGCTTGCCAAACTTGCATGGCTTCTCTTCCCTTCCAATTGAGGAGGAGGCCACTGCTCCTCTTGCAGCAGTAGGCACTGAGAAAAACATGGCCATCAGAAAAGGAACCAGAGCAGATTTACTCTGTGATATCTGGGATCTTGTGATTGCCTCCTGTTAATTACAGTCTGAACTCTTGCCAAATCGTCATGCCATTTCCAGTCAGCCGCAGAGCAGAATGGAAACTGCCTATAAAGAATGCCCTTTCTAGTTCATATTTTTAGAACTGCTTAAGAGGAATTATTACTGTGTCACTGGACTTTACAACACTCTCCTTAGTGTCCACCACTATTAAGCTCTTTCTTCTTCAGCAGTAGCAATGGTGCCAAGTCTTGAATGCAAAATTCTCCTCTCTTCCCCTTTAACCTACCGCATATGGTAACAATGTGATTTCAGGGAAGAATTACGCAGTAGAGCAAGGAAGACAAAACACCAGCCTGAATCTTTTGTGGAGGAAGCTTGGTTTGTTCTGCACAGAGTGTGTATGGGGACTGAAGGGGTAATGGGTTAACTTTGTGCCAGCCAAGAACTCAGAAATGGCAAACTGTCTTCAGCATGCTGAAAGAGAGCTTAGTTTATGCTACATAGGTGGTGATGCACAATGAGTCATGTGGGGTTTACTGGCTGAGAAATTAATTCATCCCTAAAAACCAATTCCCAGATTTGTCTTCCCTGCTTTATCACAGCAGCCAGCAGGTGTGTGAAGTAACATACTGCATCTCCTGCTTGCATTTAGGAGCATTCTGGAAGAGTCTTTCGACTTCAGTTTGATGAGTTTCAGATTGTCAGCAGCTCGCATGATGATACCATCCTCATCTGGGATTTTCTGAACGACCCAGCTGCCCAAGCAGAATCTACTCGCTCCCCGTCCAGAACATACACCTACATCTCAAGATAAATAACACTACACTGTACCTCACACTTGCACAGGTAAAAATAAATACATCCATAAAAAGCGACTCAAAGGGTGACACTGGATGTCGTGCCAATCATACTGCTTGAATGGCTAGCTGGACCAGTCAGTATTTCTCATCTTGGATGAGCAGTAATTACAGTGTCCTGTAAGAGGATAGAGATGGTTTTGATGCCTTAGAATAGGGGCTTTATCCTAGGATTCGTGGCATGCAGTGCCTGCGTTTTCCTGAATAACCTCTCTTCCTCTCTGTGCATCACCATCAACAATTAAATCAGCTGTCACTGATGTCTAGAAAGAAGGAGGGTTTCTGCAGAGTGAGTAGAGCAGCTGCTGCCTAACAAGGGGATGCAGATGGCCTGACCCTGGGCAGTTGTCACCAGGTAGGAGGACTTTGCCAAGAAGCGTCAGCTTTCCTCCCTCCCTCTGAAGTGGTGACCATTCTTCTCGCTGAAGCTGATTCAAGAGAACAGTTTGGCTAGAGCTGAGGTACAAGCCCAGGTAGATTAAATCAAGATGTGTCAATGTACAAAACCATTTACTTATAATGCCTGGCCCTCCTTCTCTCTACCTGATACTGCATGTATGTTAAATTGCTTATGCCAGAGCTTGGCTGGTCTGTCCATCACCTTACCCTTATGAACTGGCCAAAACGGTGTGGGAAAGAGATTGTATTTCTTATGCTTGATTCGGATGCAGAGTAGATTCAATATATGAGAGCAGAGTGGGTTAGGCGTGACTGCTCACTTTGGTCAGCACCACCCCTGTTAACAGCTTGAGAAAAATGACAGAAGGGCTGACTGACTTCTGCAAGAACCATGCAAATGCTCTGTTATGGGACACATCCTGTATTCCATCTGTTTAATGGGTAAGTGTAGGTCATGCTCTGGAGCTGTCAGCGCAGCAATCTTTGTTTCCCTAAGCATTGTGGTCAATGAGATGTTCTTTTAAATCTCTAAAATGTTTAGTACGAACAGGGTTTGTTTTTGTTCTGTTTTTGTTTTGTTTTGTTTCCAGGACTCATTTAAGCTGCAGTATTTAAATTATCTGCCAATGCCAGGACAAAAGAACTATCCACGTAACCAATACTTGCTGAAGAGAGAAGCTCTCAGACTTGTTTCTGGAACAAAGTTGGCATGCGGTTGATCTCAGACAGGGTCTACTCAGCGCGGCTGACTGCTAAAGTGCTGCTATATCAGAAGATGACTTTTATCTGACATGAACAATTAACATTTTTAAACCTTCCCTTTTTCCCCCTCTTCCCCATTTTCCTTTTCACTCCTGTTCCCTGTGCCCTCTTTGGTTCCCTTCCAGACCCAGTCACAGATGTCCTATGAATATATTTAAGATGTTGCCAGAATGTCTTGCTTTGCTGTTAAGCAGAAGACGTATAGCCACAGTGCACCCTGCTGAGAGAGTCACTTCAGGGGTGGGAGGATGGGTGAGGAGAAGGCTGCTGCTTTCAGAATGAAATCAATATCCCTTGCTGGGCCTTTATAAAAGCATTCAACTCTGAAGAGCAAGAGAAACACTTAAAACAGCCAGACCGGGGGTCCTCTTCCCTGCGGCTTTTGGCTGTTCTGACTGCAGAACTATTTTTCTGTGGAGAGAGGACCCTTGAAATTTGACTGTTATGAGCCAAATCCATCTCTTTTCTCTCCTGCCTGCTCTGCTAACCCTTTAGAAGCTGGATGTGTATTGTAATCTCCCTTATCATCTGCTTGGCTGGGGAATGAAAATGAAAAGCTAAAGCCCCTTTTGCCAAAGTCCCAAGCATGATGGCCCGGGGTTGAGCTCCAGTCCCCATCGCAGTGTGAGCGTTGGCTGAGGGCAGTATTTTGGTAAGAACAGGGTGGTCTGTACCAAGGACAATCTTCCTCCTGACACTGACCCTGGAGACAGTGTGTTGCTGATGGCTTAGGAGTCGTCCTGTATGTGGGATGAAGTCTGAGGCTAGGGTGAGGAGGAGAGCTGGACATTACTCTCTCCTTTCCACTCACTTTCCCCTCAGAGAGGTAGTAGCCCCGTGCTGGAAGCGGGAGCTGCTAAGAACCTTGTGGAGCTCTTGAGCCTGAGCCATCCCAGCAGGAGTGGGGATACTACCTGAGTACTCTGGCCACAACGGCAAGATTTTGCTCCTATGCCCAGTGGTGGGACACGGGTCCCTGCTGTGGCAACTAGGTAACTGAATGTGACCATGAGTGCCGCCAGTAAATTCAGCAGTAGCTCCGGGACGGTTCTACAGCATTTCTGTGGCTGCTCCTTCCAGAAGGCATTAGGAGGGAGAGCCCTTGCTGCACTTCCCTAACCTGCGTGCATGCTGCATTACAGAGGAGGGGCACAAGGCCCTTACTGACAGCTGGGCTGGGGCTTTGCTTTGCAGCAGAGGCTTATGTGAGCTGACATAGCTGAGAAGGAGGGACATGAGGAACAGTCCTGCATGTCTCCAAACTAGACAAAGAGGTCTGGGGGAAAACAGCTGTTTCTACATAACCAAAAAGAATTGCAGCAGGTCTGCATTTGGATCAGAAACAATTGTTTAAGTCAGACGTGGTTATTCCAGGCTGAGCCCACATTTTCACTACTGGTCTTGAATAACCCCCACTGCTTTAGTAGGGTGTTGCTCCAGTCCCACAGTCAGAAAGCAGGACCCTTTGTCTCTGGGGGTAGAGAAGTTTTAAACAGAGTTAGTAACACCCTCTAAATTGGAACTTGGCAGATGGGAAATTTTATTTAGCCATTCTCATCAACTTCACTTTGCTGTGGAAGCAGTTGCATCGTTTCTACGTGCTTGGGATGCAGTTTTTCCACCAGTGAAATTTTGCAAGGAGCTGAGCCAGGCATCCCCAGAGAGCAGTCCAGAGTGTTTAAAACATTTTGGTAACAGACAAGATGGTCAAAAGGCAATGGAGTTTGGGAGGAAGGGATAGCCAGTGCTTACAGAGTAACCAGTACAGCTCTAAAAGCACTCTCTGTATTTCCACGAAGGCAGGAAACTGCATCAGTGCTGAAGACCAGCTCACAGTATGTGGTGACACTCCTGTTTTGAGGTTTTTTTTGAAGTACTGTTGTAGAAAGAGTCAAAAATGTTAAATCTCTTAAGTACCATTGACAGTATGTCCTGTCGCTGCAGAGTTCTTAAAGTTCTGGATTTCAGTCACAAGATCATCAGCTAATTATGGCCCTACTTCCAGGGCTAGGAAGGCTGTTTGGGATTTCAGACAGTTAGACATAGTGCATATACTGCAGTCTCAAATCAAAAGTGGCTGGAGAGTGTAGAGAATGAAAGTTTACATCCAAAACCTCCCTCAACTCAAGTTATGAGCCTTAGATCCTCTAAGTTCCGTTTTCACAAGGTCTGTAGTTTGGTCACCTGTAAGCAGTGTATACAACCTTAGCTGCTTCTCTAGTAGTCATTTTCCATCCTTAGTTTGTCTCATCTTCTATCTTCTACCTTCAGATTATTGTAGAAAGCAGTGATCTATTCTCCCAGCCTCTGAAGGTGTGTAATATTTTAACTGCATCTTTGGGGCTGAAAGAATGCCTTTTTGTGTGTTTTTTTTTTTTTTTTTTTTTTTTTTCTTCTATTTGGGAGAATTTGAGAAAAACAAAAGACTAGTTGGCCAAACACAGAGATGACACCACACTGCAGTTTGTCGTTGGTTGTCATAGCCCTGATGCTCCATGCTGCTGTTTTGCAGCTTCTAAGCACTGTGGGGTACTTGAGTGGTACCACAGTTTGAACTCTGCTGTGTAGAGTTGTTTAAGGTACAGTTTGTGAGCAACAGCTGAAATCGTGTGTGGCAAATGGCAAGAACGGTGTCTCATTGTCAGGAGGGGACTGTGTCTGGGTACTTAAATACAGAATGGCAAAGTGGGGAGGATTTCTGTCCCAATTTCTGAGTTGTACAAATTTTCTGATAGCTAAGAAGGAAACTGAAGTTACCTGATCTAACTTAAACTTGAATCTGCCACAGCTTGACATTTGTTGGTGTTCATTGTTCACCCAGGGAGGAGTAATCTGGTAAGTAGATCTCCCAGTGTCAGAAGAAAGTGGCTTGTGTGTGTGCGCGTGTGTGAGTGTGCAAGAGTGCATGTGAGAGAGAGGTTTTAGCACGAACCGAATGGGTAATCCCTCAGCCAGCTTGGCTCCCTCTGCAAGCCCTCAGCTTGCAGAGTTTGTAATGAACTAGAAGAGATAAAAACAAGGTGTGGAATTGTCTGTGGGCTTGCACAACACTTAGAAATGAAATGGAATGAGATGAAATCTCTGTGCTGCGTAGAGATCATCACTTCTGCCACCAGTAGGAAGCTCACACTAGCCTTCCGCCTCGGACTATGGGATCGAAAGTACTGGAGATGTGGGACTTCAAGAGCAGAACAATCCGTCACGGCCATACCATCTCCTGCTTGTGACTCCTTTGGCAATGGGGCACAGTTTTGCTGCAAATATTTCTCATCCTCAGAGGAATACAGCTTGCTTTAAAATATGCAAATAGAAAATGGCATGAAGGAATTTGCAGCAAGAGAATTTCTGCAGCTGTCTCTTTTGGAGCAGCTCCCTCTGCTCCCCGTTAACTTTCAGGGACAGACATATTCTCTGTTGGAACAGAAGGATTTGGGTGACAATTTTAGAAGCCTGTGATCATCAGAAATGCTGAAATGCTTTAAACTTATTTCTAAACTGGAAGCTGACTTGGACCACCATGCTCTCCCTACCCACCTCCTGCTCCAAAGGATCCTTTTACCTTTTTTTTTTTTTTTTTTTTAAAAACACTCAAAAAACTGGAGAGTAACATGGGCATTTCTCTGCTCCCAGGCATAGATTTCCTGCTGCGGCCACTCAGTCCTTCCTCAGTCTGAGCAGAACTCCAGGCTTGGGTCTGAGGCTCTCGGCATCCCAACTCCAGCAGGGAGTTGTTGATGTTCCACTCATCTCCAGGTCGAGCTCTTTCCCTGACTCTATTAGCTTCCTTTAATGCCATTTAAGATGTGCTTTTTTGTGGCTAATGATTCCTAAACTGGCTTGTGAGAGAGCATTTGTGGTTGTCCCGTGGTACAGGCTGCTCTTCCCAGGTAGGGAAGCTGATGAGATGGAGCTGCCAGTCTTCCTACTGCAGACTGGCTCTTAACTGTGGGAGGAAAAGGAGGACGCGACCCATATGGTTGAAAGCTCAGAGAGGAGGGTGGGGATGGAGACGATCTCTGCAGAAGTGGGGACAATACTGAAAATAGCCTAGTTTGTGTACTTGGATTGGAAGAAAGGGGATATTCTGTGGAAACATTGAAAGTCATCAGGAGGTAATGGAGTCATGCCTCCGAGGGCTGCAGCAGTCAGCACGTGCCCCCTCTTAGGTTGCACTGGGGCATGAGGAGAGAGGGACAGTCTAAATTACACTGGCCAACAGAGGAATGAGCTTTGCCAGGGTCTCCAAGTGGCATGCATGATGCATCTGACGTGCTGAGCCTTGCCCTGCTGCTGTTCCCCCAGAAGCAATAAGCTCTAGGAGGGGGGAACAAGTGACCAAGCTGTCCCCCAGAAGAGGTCTTCATATGAAATCCCTCCTTCCTCCTGCCAGCACATCCCTGCTGGCGTGATTGGCGTGAGGGGCCCGCACTCACTGTGTCCCCACTTTTAACACAGAGAATCATTTGTCACAGAAGCAACCGGGCTCTCGGGTGCGTTCCTCCTCCTCGGCCTCAGTGCGGCTCAAGAAGAGCGACTGCCTGCCGAGGCTGAGCATTTGACTTCCCCTTCTTTGCCCCTCACCCTGTGTTTTTTTTAATGAGGTGTAGCCTTCTGGCTACTGGCAGATTCCCAAAGCTTCTCTCCCAGAGTAAGCCTTGACATAGTGCCAGAATAAATCATCCTTTGTCTGGTCAGAAAATGTTTCCCTTGACTTTCTGCTTGTTTCCAAAGACCATTGGTTTTCTCCTTTTGCCCAGTGGATATTCCGTGGAAGTTGTCACCCATGATTGATCCTCAGTGATGCTAAGCTGATCCTCCCAAAACTGGGGATTCTGGTGTACGCAGAGGTACAACCAGCAAAGATCTCTTAACATACCATAACCAACTCCTAAAATAGGTCCCATTTCAGCAGCCTGTTGCCCAGAAAGTTGCTGTAATTTCTGCTCATGCAGGAAACAAATGCAGCTGTGGCCAGAGAAGTGAGTGTGAAACAGCAGCCTTCCTCACCCAGCTCCAAGCCTGTTATGAATTGCAGCCGTTACAAGCAAAGCGTGGTGACCTGTTAGTGCTGAAGCACAGGTTTATATAAGAGCAAACTCCCACTGCAGGAGAAGGTTCACAGGAGAAGGTTGTCCCAAGCTATTTGCAGAGCTGGTGATTGGACTTGAAATGTGAAAACATCCAGGCGCTCCAGTGTGGGATTCTTGATTTGGGGGCATAACTCTGCTTTTGGCTACTTGTCCCTGTATACCCAATTGTCCTTCACGTAACTGTTCAGAAAACCTGCCCTAGCTACAGTTCTGAGGTGGCGTAGAAGTATTCTGGATGTTGAAATTGAGCTGTTCCAGTTTCTCCCAAGCATTTTACCCAATTACTTTTCTCAGAGCTCTGTGCCTACCAAGCCAGCCTGTGCTGCATCACTCCAACCTGCTCAGACTGAGGGATGTGGAAGTGGGAGAAGCGAGAAAGAACATGGTTTCTCCAGAGTTTTCTGTTACTGCTCTATTTGTTATCTGGATTCTTAAGTAATGAGTGCTTTAAATTTTGTGATTATGTTACGGTGATGTGTAGTTAACGTACTAATGTTCACTTGAGCTAGAATCATGGTAACAGTGTGTTTTTGTTTTTGTTTTTTTTTTTAACTGTTCAGAAAATAACTTAAATACAAATATAAAGATTAAGCTGTGAATCTCTCCTGTTTTCCTTTTGAGACGAAGGACCCTGTCAAGTTACAGACCTGTATGTTCGTTCTATGAGTCCTGTAACGTGAGTCTGGTCTGGGTGCACAGTACAGGCGGTATCTGCAGCATGAGTGTCTCGCCCTGCTGCAGCCGGGCAGCCTTGCCCCAAGTGCTGTAGATGCAGCCTGACACGGGGCACAACGCGCGCGGGTCGGCTCCGCTTTTCCCTACCGTGTGGCCCTTGCTGGTGAACGCGGCATAAACCACCACACCGGCAATCAGAAGTAGTGCGTATTCCTAAAGCCGCAGCATACTTTTTAATTAAGAAACTCTCTATTCATGGCTGATGGCCTCTAGCTGGGGCAAATGAGTCCGCCCTGTGCGGCAGAGAGCACGTGCGGCTGACACATAGGAGCTCAAGCCGTCCTGCCCATTAAGAGCGGGTGGTGGGGAGGGAGGTTGTAAGGACTCTGTGCTCTTCTGGAGGCTGTTGCAGGCTCCTGGTTGGAGAAGCACAAATCTGTTTTAGAAGCTAATCAGAATCCTGCTGCTCAATAATGAGTGAGTAATTGACACAGCTCAGCGCCGACGTGCACCGCGCCGGCTCCGACACTGCCACGTGCTGCCGGCCATGGGTTTCAGCACCAGCACCCTTGCCCTCAAAACACCTCTCTCAAAACACTCCCTTTGGTAGCAACCCGGGAGCGTCACTGTTCCCCTTCACGGCCTGTTTAAAACAAAAGCTGCCGCAGTTTCTACGATCCCGGCTCCTAGGGAGGTCAGAAAACAAACACGCGCCGCGCTCCTGCCGGCGCTCTCCCTGCTGGCTCCATTCTGGGGAGCCAGCAGGGGACTGGAGATTGCGAAGCCTCCTGCTTTTCCCAAGCACTGGGAGCAGGATTCCTGCCACTTCCAATCCCCGTCTCTCCTTGTGACGTGGCTCCCAGCAGCCGCGTTTGCGTTTTGGCAAGGTGGGGGTTACATTTACACCACCTTTGCTGCTCCCTCCCTATTCTTTCTTCCCATATGATAATAGATTTGGAAGAAGAATTGCAATGACAGGCGTCATCCATCGTGTCGGATCACTCTGTAGCGCAGGGGGCAGCTTGATTTAAGCAGCAGGAGGCTGCTGGTGTGTGCGAGTAAAACCACTTATCTTTAGCACGCGCAGTCCCTGCGCTCCTGCCGCCTTTTTGGGTTTCCCTGTATACCCAAATAGACAAGTATCACCCTGTTCTGTACGAAACAGGCTCTCCCCATGGGTTATTTCTTAGCTATTGCCTTTCCTTCTAGCCCCAAAAGTTAAAGACAATGATCAGAATATATTTTTTTTCCAAATTTCTCAGGCCAGGGCAGTGCTCTATGGCAAGGAACAGACTGGAAAACGTCTCCCAGCACCCCTGGCATCAGGTCCAGAGCCTCCAGAGTTGACCTGCTCGTGTCTTTGAGGAAGAAAAGCAATCTCCAGTGTAAATTTCCACTGGAAAAGCGCAAACACCACGGCAGCCCATCGTAAATAGATTCAGTGCTTAATTACCCTTTCTGTTTAAAAATGTGTGCCTTATTTCCACTTCAAATGAAGGAGGAAAGTAATGTTTGCCATAGCTTCAAATTAACAGCATCCGATCAGCCTACAGCTTTGAAAGAAAAATCCTCTGTGTTTGTATATTTTAAAGACGTGTTTTCAAGGGAATAGTAAGCTCTTGCAAAAGGAAACAACCATTTTAGACCTCTTATTCAGATTAATGTAATTCCTGCCAAAAACGCTTAGCGTGCATCCAGCAGCCGGATGGTGCTGGACCCGCCGTGTTGTCTGAAGAACGAAGGGATCCTGAGTCTGGTGGAGGCAGCCAGAAACGAGGCCTGTGCAAATGTTCATGTTTCTCTTTTCCAAGTGCTCAGGTTGCTTCGCAGCCCCTCAGGGGCCTGGCTGGTCCTTGTGGCAGGGATGGACATGGAATGGACTGGGATAAGATGAGCCCTTCGGGGAGGCTCTGGGCAGCGTGTGTGTGAGTGCAAGCTGCTCTCCTGTGCTCTGAGAGCTCTGATACACGTGACTGACCTGTCCCGAGGGATACGCCAGGTTCTCACTAGAGTTATCTTCTTCCCATCCTGAGCTCTGTCTCCTGCATGCATTAGCAGCCTGCAGCTGGCTGGCAGGAGCAGCCGTAAATCCCTTGATCTGCAAGGGACCACTGTGGTCGGATAAGGAATATGAACAGGGAAGCTTGGCTTTGGAAAGGTCTCACCTACCCAGGTAAATAGTCCTCCTGCAGCCCGAGGACAGAGCAGGAGGGTTTCCCCCGGCTGTATGAACAGAGCCATGGCTGGGTGCTCTGCAGAGACGCTGCTGAGCAGACACCAGCGGTCAAGAAGCCGTATTTTTGTGAGAGAAAGTGTTGGGTTCCTTCTCCGCACCACTGCTGCTTGCAGAAACACGGCTGATGTATCCCAGGACGGGCACTGACACTCACGGGCAAAGCAACAACGGCTCCTCAGAGGCCACTGGGCAGTTGTGTCCTGGGGGCTGTCATGCTGTCCCCGGCCTGGGAATGTTCCCATTTTCCAGGAGAGCGCGAGTGTCCAGGCCAGCAGACAGGCTCCGCGGCTGCTGTGCAGTGCAGCTCTCCGAGCGCACCTCGGAGATGGCCCTCCTTCCCCACGGCCCCTGCTCCCGACCTGCGCTGCCCAGTACTGAGCAAACGCCAAGGGCAGCGCTGAAAGCCACGTCCTCACTGCGAGGTTTCCATCTTATCTTGGAAGACGGCACGGACTCTCCGTGCATCCTCAGGCTGTGATTTACTGGCTGCTTGCTCAAGTCCCGTGAGAGCCTCGCAGGGCTCTGTCCTTCCCTCCGCCCCAACAACACAGGTAGGACGGGCCCTGCCTCTGCTTGTGCTGCAGCAGCTGGACTGGAGCATCCTGTGGGATCCCGGCTGTGCGGGAAGAGGCACCCGGGATTAGCGGTGCCCAAGAACTGTCCCAAAGGAGTTGGAGGCCACCAGGACCCTTGGGGGAGCAGGACGGTGGGGCCAGCCCACCCCTTTCAAGCCCTGGGAGCTGTTGCCAGCCGCAGCTTCACGGGGTCCCCATCTCTCCGATGGCAGCGATGGCAGCGCGGCAAATTAAGCGCTTGCTATTAGGCTGCTAATTAAAGGCACTTCATGAGCAGCGGGGGAGGCAGCTCCTGGCCGCAGCAGAATTGGATTCCTCTGAGCTCCCTCGGGGGCTGGGGGCCGTGCCCAGGGACGAGGGGCTGCCCTGGCCGGGGGACGTGGGTCAGCAGCCCCCCCTGCCCGCAGCTGCTAACGGGGCTCGAAGGGGCTGAGCGTTGTGACGGGGCTCCCGCTGTCCCCGGAGCTGCCCGGGGCCTCTGCCCTGCACGAGGGCCCCGGACTCCTCCTCCTGCTCCGGCCGCTCGCGGGCACCCAGGCTGCCGTGATCCCCCCCGCAATGCTTCTCTCCTTGTGAAACTGCGAGAAATGAGTCAGGCAGCCGGAGCGGCGCTGCCTTCCTTCCCCGCTCCTCTTCCTCCTCCACCCTGCTCCGAGGGCGGCCTCAGGGTGCCAGACGGACACGGGAATGGGCGGCCCGGCCGGGCCGTCGCTGGGGTGAGCACCGCGGGGCAGGGGGCTCCCGGTGTGGGGGGGCTGCCCTGTCTCTGCTCCCCTTGTTCCTCTCGGGGCTTCCCCCACCCCTATAGCCCATGGGTTTAACCCCCTGCCCGGCTCGGGATTCCTGCTGGGATTAGCGGGGATTTGGCGTGCGTGAGCCGGGAGCTGCCGGGTGCTATGGATCCGGCTACTGTGCTCGGGGAGAGGGGCTGCACGTTCCCCCCGCCACAACAGGCTGGTTTTGCCCGGGAGAGCCCTGGCTCTTCCCCAGGGCTGATGTCCCTTGACCAGGGCCGTGATGGCCAACGCGGGTGCACCCAAGCAGGGCTTTGCCCTGGGACCACGACATTCCCCCCCAACCACAGAGGGAGCGGTGACCCGACACAACTCGTTTCACCTGTGCCCTTGGCTCCTGCTCTCCCTTTGGGGGCGCATCCCATCCCTTCTCCCCTCTCCCAGCGCCTCACCCTCCGGCTGCTCTCGCTCACGCTCCTGGTGTCCTTCGGCTCCTCCATGCTCTACGGCTACAGCCTGGCCGTGGTGAACGCGCCCGCAGCGGTATGAGGGTGGGGGGCAGTGGGGAGGCTCCAACACCCAAAGCCAAACTGCTGGATTAGGCCCGGTCCCCTGCGGAGAGCAGCTTGTGGAGAAGGATGGGCATGGGGGGGGGCCTGGGGTGAGGTTTCCCCCCAAAACTGGTGGCTGCTGCAAGGGCTGTTGCGGGGGGAAGGGCTGGCGGGGGGGAGCTCCGTCCAAGCTGCTCTTGCCCAAGGGCATCCTCAAAAGCCCCTGCCCCAGCTTTGTGAGATGGAGCCCGGGGCTGCTGTTAACCCCGGGCTGCTGTTAATCCTGTCGCGCTGCCTGCGGGGCCGTCCTGGCCCCGCTGCGCCCCACTGTGCCCCACAGCCCATCAAGGCCTTCTACAACGCGACGTGGAGCTGGCGGCACGGGCAGGGGCTGCCGCCCGGCCCCCTCACCCTCCTCTACGCGCTGACTGTCGCCGTCTTCGCGCTGGGCGGGCTGCTGGGCTCCCTGCTCGTGGGGCTGCTGGTGTCGCGCTACGGCAGGTGAGGGGCCCTAGGGACGGCAGCGGGGCCAGGCGGCGCAGAGGGGCTGCCCCGCTGCCTGTCCCCGCAGGAATGGCGCGCTGGGCCGCAGCGCCCTCCTCGTGCTCCTCGCCGCCGCCGCCATGGGCCTCAGCCGGCACCTGGGCTCCCCCGAGATGGTGATTTTCGGCCGCTTCATCATGGGGGTCCACTCAGGTGGGTGCCCGGGTGCTCCAAGAATGCACACGGCCTTGGCCCCAAGGCCCCCGGCTTTTGTGCTGGAGACAACCTCACATGTCCCATGGCCATGGCACATCCCCAGCTCCACACTGACAGCACCCACCACAGGGTGGCCTGGGGGTCCCCTGCTCCACACAGTGCCCCCTGCACTGTCCCCGCAGGCATCTGCCTCAGCGTGGTGCCCCTCTACCTGGGAGAGGTGGCCCCCAAGAGCCTGCGGGGGCTCCTGGGCCTCGTGCCCAGCATCTTCATCTGCCTGGGCGTTTTCTCGGCGCAGATCCTGGGGCTGCCGGAGCTGCTGGGCCAGGTGAGCACGATGCCCCCCGGCTGCTCGCGCTGGCCCCATCGACGGTGCCACAGCCCCTTTCGGCTCCTCGCAGGACCGGTACTGGCCGCTGCTCCTGTCCGTGGTGGTCGTGCCTGCCTCCCTGCAGCTGCTGCTGCTGCGCTGCTTCCCGGAGAGCCCGCGCTACCTGCTCATCGAGAGGAACAACGTTCCCGGGGCCACCGAGGGTGAGGGTGACCAGAGGGGAGTGCTGAGTGCTGGCCAAGGTCTCCTGAGAGCAGCTTGGACCTTGGGCAAAGCACCGCACCTCCCCGTGCACCTCCCTCACCTGCTCTTAGCCCCTTAGCAAAAGCTGCTGCAGCAGCAGTGGGTCTGGTGGGGCCTCTCGCACCCCCTTGCTCTGCCTGGTGCCCATCACCATGGTGTCAGGGCAGGTGCCCTGGGGAGGCCGCACCATGCACAGAGCCGAACCCGCCATGCGTGGGTGACCCCGGCTGTGCCCGCAGCGCTGCGCTGGTTCCTGGGCACCGTCGACGTGCGAGACGAGGTGGAGGAGATGCGGGAGGAGCAGCGGTCGCTCTCCTCCGTGGACGCGGTCTCTGTGTGGCGGCTGCTGCAGGACCGCTCCGTGCGCTGGCAAACACTCTCCGTGGTGGTGGTGAACGCCGGCATGCAGCTCTCGGGGATCGACGCCGTAAGCCCTGCGGCGTCCTCGGCCAGGACGGAGCTGAAACCCATTTCACCCACGGGCCGCTCCATCCTGCCCACTCACCCCGGAGCCCCTTCCCCGGCAGGTCTGGTTTTACACCAACACCATCTTCGAGGCTGCGGGCATCCCAGCGCCCCAGATCCCCTACGTCACTGTGGGCACCGGAGCCGTGGAGATCGTGGCGGGGCTCATGGGGGTGAGCGGGGAGCCGGGACGGGAAAGAGGGGCGGCGGGGAGACCACCCAGGCACCAGCGCTGCTGCTCTCCCGGGCAGTGCGTTGCCATCGAGAGGCTGGGCCGGCGGCCCCTGCTCCTCGCCGGCTTCTGCTCCATGGGCATCTGCTCGGCCGGCCTCACCGTGTCCCGGCTGCTGCAGGTAGGAGCTGGCGGCCGCTGCGCTCGCTGGGGTGTGCAGCACGTGGCGACGCTCGCGGTGCCTCGTCCCCCTCAGGCTGCGCTGCCCGGGATGCGCTATGTGGCCGCGGGCTGTGTCGTGGGCATCATCGCCGGCTTCTGCCTTGGGCCAGGTGGGCACCAGTGGGGGATCACCCTCAATCCCTCACTTTCCTGGCCAACAAAAGCCCTAGCAGAATTCCCAGGGTTTCTCCAGAGGTGGCATCCGCTCCCTGCTCTGTGCAAGTGGCTCTGTGCCCTTAAGCAAGTGTGGCTGTGGGTGTGAGGGCTGCTCGGAGAGTCGGGAGTGGGACCTGGCCTGGTTTACCCAGTTGATATATTAGTGGAGCTGGGAGCAGATCTATAATTCATCCTCAGCCCAGACTTTCTTCGCTGTAATTACGTCTTTAATTAGGATTTTAATGGCTCATTGTTCACAAACAATGATGAATAGGACTTCTAAAACCAAAAAATATATAATCTCTATTCTGGGTGAGCTGTGAGTAAGAGTCCATCAGGGGCTCTGCTCCTCCCTGAATTATTATCTTTTTTAAAAATATATATATTTATTTTGTTGAATCATCCTTTATAACAAAGTCCTTGCCCACCCCATGCCATACAATGAGACCCCAGGCATGTCCCCACATTGAAATCACAGACCCCTGCGTGTCTGGGGACGTGCACTGGCCCCCGTCAGCAAAGGGACACAGTCCTGGGGCCCAGAAGTCCTGGGCCACGGCAGCCAGGGCTGTGTCCCTGCAGGATAAGCAGCCCCGAGCTGCGCCAGGAAAGCGGGGAAGATGTGACCTGGCCCCAGGGCTGCGTTCCCTCCTGGGCGTTCAGGCTGGAGGCTCCTGCAGAGGGAGGACCCTGGGGCGGTGAGGGGGGCACTGACGTGTCCTCCCCACAGCCGGTGTCCCCTTCCTCATGACGGCCGAGCTCTTCATGCAGTCGCACCGCCCGTCCGCCTACATCGTCGGGGGGTCCCTCAACTGGCTCTCCAACTTCACCGTCGGCTTCGTCTTCCCCTTTCTGCAGGTACCAGCCCCACAGGGCCATGGGAGGAGGCAGGAAGGAGACGGCGGCTCCTGTTGCTCTCTAGGAACAGGGTTGGCCCCACGTGCACCCGGATCTGGGGATGCTGATGGGCGCTGTCCCCAGGAGGGACAATGGGAAGGGTGGATGCCCCGTGCTGGGCCTGGGGCGCGTGGACGTCCGCCCCGCGCCCGCTCTCTTGCCGCCCGCAGGCGTCAGCCGGCCCCTTCTGCTACCTCTTCTTCTGCGGCGTCTGCCTGCTCGTGGCCCTCTACATCTACGTCATCGTGCCCGAGACCAAGAACAGGACTTTCATGGAGATCAGCCAGACCTTCGCCGCCCGCCGCTCCGCACCGGCCCGTCCTGTCGGGATGGTGAAACTGGGGGGCTATGGGGCCCTGGAGAACAGCTCAACAGGGGGCCTGGGGCCCCCGCTGGCCTGACGTCCCCCCCATAACCCCAGCCTGGGTATGGGTAAGGGAGGGTATGGTGGTGGAGGAGCCTCAGGGCTGCAGGCGCCAAATCGCTCTGGGTCTGCAGGACATCACACGGCTCTGCCTCATCCTCCGGCTGCCACCGCCTGCTCCTCCAGCCCGGGCATGCGCTCGCAGGTCCCCAGGTGACTGAGGGCATCCTCACCCCCGCCCCAATCCCAGCACCCCGCTCCTTCCGAACCTTCCCACAGAATCACAGGATGGTTGAGGTAGGAAGGGACCTCTAGGGATCATCTAGTCCAACCCCCTGCTCCAGCAGGGACATAGGGTGGCATCCAGGCAGGTTTTGAAAATCTCCAAATCATTCCTTACCCCTACTTTGCTCATGGTCAGTGGATATTCAGGGGAATACATGGCAAGATCACTTACAGTTTGACTTTGTGTGCCTTCTACATACCAAAATGGTGCTTAAGACAAATGTTACCAATACCTGAAAAAAAATGAAATGTAATTAAAACAATAAAAATCAAACAGCAGTACTTTGAAGTGGGGCTACACGCTTAGTTTCCTTTCTGAGGTAAACTGATGGAATTCCATAAACTGATGGAATGAGACAGCTGAACTGAGAAAAATGCACTGAAAAGCACTGGGAGGGAAACAAGAGGGAATAAGCAGGGAGCTGAAGGCACCAGGGTGGGGAACTGCTCACAGCTACAAACACCACACAGGGAAAACCATGGTTAGACAGACCGTGAAGACAGACCTCAGGACTGTATCGACAGACATGACCTTGCTACAAAGTAGGGGCAGCAACAGCTCTCAAACACTGCAGGAGCTGTCCTGAACAAGGACCATGTTTACCTTCCAATTGCCTAACTCACAATAATTCTACATCCTTTTAATTATATTTCACCAAAAAAAAAAAAAAAGTTTGGGGGAAATGTAAAGCAAATTAAAGACATTTCTTTGTTACCTCTAAGACTGTCATTAATGTATGAGATTCTGATAATTTTATAACTCCTAACCTTCCTTTTTAACCTCCCTTTACCCTCAGTCCTACCCACCGTGTTTACCTCAGGCCTACTCCCTCTATGGGAGAGAGTAGGCCTTATATTTGTGGCTGGCCCTTTCGAAGACTTCCAGAGACTCTGGAAGANAAGGACCATGTTTACCTTCCAATTGCCTAACTCACAATAATTCTACATCCTTTTAATTATATTTCACCAAAAAAAAAAAAAGTTTGGGGGAAATGTAAAGCAAATTAAAGACATTTCTTTGTTACCTCTAAGACTGTCATTAATGTATGGGAGTCTGATAATTTTATAACTCCTAACCTTCCTTTTTAACCTCCCTTTACCCTCAGTCCTACCCACCGTGTTTACCTCAGGCCTACTCCCTCTATGGGAGAGAGTAGGCCTTATATTTGTGGCTGGCCCTTTCGAAGACTTCCAGAGACTCTGGAAGACTTCCCGGCGGTGGAGCCATGTGGACGTGGACCCTCGCGGGTCTTCCAGCCAGGACGTGCCAGCTGCAACTGGTGCCTTGGGTATCACTCCCATGCTGGAAAAGCTGCTTTCCCAGGAATGGGGCCTCCTGAACCCCCACGAGGCAGGGATATCCGCTGGAGCCCGGGCACACGGACATCAGCTGCACGAGGTGTTTAATAATGAGCGCTGTCCCCAGCGCTGGTGCCTGGCGACGCGGGCACGGGATGGGAGAGACCTGATGAGCGGTGACAGGGGACGGACGCGGCCTCTGCGCCTGGACTAATCCCCCTCACACAGACACAACGAGTTTCTGTATGTACTCCAGCGCTCTAATTCCATCCGAAGGCCGCGGCAGGCCTGCGGTTTGTGCGTTTGGTGCCCAGGAGTAGGTGGGGAAGCGGCAAGGAGCCGGCCCTTTCTGCAAAGCCCCTGCAGGAGGCAGGGATGTGGCCTGCAGTAAGGGCCAGGGTCCCCACACGGTGCCATGACCAGGCCAGGGCACCCCTGGGGATGGGGGCGGGTCTCAGCCAAACCATCCCCCCCGACCTGGCCCTGGAGTCTCCATCTCCATCCGCCCGCTCGGGATCTCTCCCTGCAGCCTCACATGTGGTTTAGGGGACCTGAGCACCAGCCGCTTCCCCCGCCGCCTCCCTCCCGACTCGGCTGCTCTCGGCAGCAGAACAGAGCGGTAAATATGTGCAGCATTACATATGTATAATGGAGTGTAAATAACCCCAAAAAGTGCATTGTAAATAGACTCCAAGTTTATCCTTTATTAATGAGGCACTGAGTGCCCTGCTGTTTTAGAGCAGCGAGACTTTCATAATATCAAAACCTAAATTACACTTGTGTCTCTCATTCCCAGCAAACGACAGCATCATTTCAGGCCTCTTTGCCACTGGTATTTATTTATTCCGGTATTTATTTATCTTTCTGGCCCTGCACGCGGGGCGGCCCGCGGGGTCCCCTGCCCTCTGTGTGGGGTGCGATGGGCCCCGGAGCCGCCCTGTCCTCCAGCAGCACCTCAGGGCGGGCGTGAGGAAGCCCCATGGCCGCAGGGCACCAGCTTGGCACCAGGCTTCCCTTTAGGATATGAGACCAGGTCTTCCATGTGGGACTGTCAGTGCCACTCGGGCCACCCCTTAGGGCTAATACTGCCATGGAGGGAGGATGGGAGGTGGGCGATGATCAGTCTTGTCTCGGGAGGCCGTGTCCTCAAGGAGACCACGAAAACCTGGAGAAGGTGCAGGGGTCCCAGCGGTAACTTGATGCCTGGAGAGGCAAGGGGGTATCTGCACTGCTCCCGTGCGCACAGCCCCAGCAGGGACAGCTGCGGGGGACACCCGCCTGCCCAGGAGGGCCAGCGCCTGCATGGGTCGGGGTCCTGCTCCACCGCAGTGGCCGATGGAAACTATTTTGCACCCACTTCAAACTCCGCTTGCACAGGGCACTGTCCAAACTCTGTATGCACAGAGACGGCCCAGCTCCAGGGGAGCCGCTCTGCCCACCGCAGCCCCTTGCTGCCCCGTGCAGCCGTGCCCCACCACGGAGCCACACGGAGCGGCGGAAACCATCTCCCAAAGCCCCTTGCCACTAAACAGTGGCCACAGCCGCTCGGCCACCTTTGCCACCAGCCCCAGGGAGCTGGAGGCTGGCAGCCCCCCCGGGCCCTGCTCGGGGCTGCTCACAGAGCAGAGCCGGCTCAGCCCCGTGTGCCGAGCAAGCTGCCCCCTGAGCCTGCCCCTTGGATGCGCCCCTGGAAACACCCTTTTGTGGGGAAAAAAATCAAAGTGCCCGGGCGTCTTTACCGGGCTGGTCCAGGTGACGGGTGTGCAGGAGACCTGGTGCCATTTGAAGCCATAGAGATGTCCTCCAAGCCATCAGGTCACCCCACCCCACCCCACAGCCCAATCTAAAAAAACAGTAGTTGTAAAAATAAATAAATAAAAATGAAAATAAAATAAAATAAAATAAAATAATAATAACAAAGCAAAACTCACCGGCTGAATTTAGCGGAAGACACTGACTCCGCACGGCCACGGCGGGCGGGCGCCTGGGGCCACTGCGGTGCTCGCGGGCCGGCCCGATGCCGGTCCGGGTGGCGGGCGAAGGTGCCCGGCACGTCGTCGTGCCGGCAGATGGCACTGCCAGAATTTATGGCTCCAGCAAGCTGCCTCTCGGAGAGCAGTCATGTAGGAGATGTCCTATTATATGGGCAGTTGACTTTAATAGTCATTGTGTGCTTAAAGCACAGCAAAACAACAGTGGGAAAAAAAAAAAAAATCCCCACTCCACTCGGATGGCCCTTTTCCCCCCAGCCCTGCTAGTCTATTTGTACAGTAAATTAAAAATATGAATCACTTCTCTCTACTGCCTCCCCAAACACTCATCCTGTCAGGCTCTGTGTTGTCTTCATTTGTATTACCTTAATTTAATGTTAATTATGTTCTTCATTTACAAAGAACAAGCATTTACACTCCCCGTCTGGGGATTTTCCACGCTCGCGGTCTCCCCGGATGGGGCGGCAGCGGCGGTGCGGGGCGGGGGGCGCAGCGCGGTGCGGGGGGCATGGGACGTCCCCCTGTCCCCGCGCCGGCCGCCCTCCGCGGTGGCGATGAGCGCTGTTGCCTTCCGATTTATGAAAGTGGACGGCGGCCGCGCTTAAATCCCCGCTAATAAATCGCTTTAAAAAGGTCTGCGGCCAGTGGAGGGGAGTGATTTGTGGCGGGGTGTCTGGTGCAGCAGGGGGGACGTGGTGGGCTTGGAGCCTCCAGGTCATCCTGAGAAAACTTCCCAATCCCGTTGCCCTGATGCCTGCATGGAGTTTGGCAGCCCTGCTCCATGCCTCAGTTTCCCTAACTACATCCAGGGGATGGAGCTGTTTACCCCCATCAAACCGCTTCCACAACCCAACATCCCCAAGGGGACACAGGAGCACAGGGACATGGGGGCTTCTCCCAGGGAACCGCCAGTTTGCAGCACCCTCGCTCCATCACCCCCTTTTCCATGGAAATAGCCCAGTTTTTATGGGGTGCAGTGTCCCCCCGGCCATGCTGGGGCTCAATGAGCTCCCTGGGGGCTGAGGCCGCGCACGTCGTGACACACGTGGAGCTGGTGCAGGGCGGCCGGGCAGGGCGGCACATCCTCCCCATCAGCAGAGACCTCTCCGGCGCTTCCCCAGCCCCAATTGCTTCAAGACGGGCACCAGGAGCAGCCTCGCGCGCACACGGATGGGAACACACACACGCTACCGCTAACGCCTTAATTAATGACAATGGTGCCTTTTTCCCCCCTTTTTTTTGCATTTTTTCCCCTTTTTTTTCCTCCCCCCTCCATAAGCGCTTTAATGCGCGCTCGCAGCCCGGCTGGTCCCCACAGCCACGGAAATATTAGGTTGACGGATGTGGTGTGTCGCCGGCGCTCCCCGCACGCCGCTGCCTGTCAGCCCGCCGCCGATGACATTAACGCGGGCAGAAAGTGATGACAAATGCCCGTTATCAGGGAACGAGGCCTGTGACAAATCGCACGGCGCCTCGCGAGCGGCCCCATTACGCTGTAATAAAAAAAGATGGATGGCCCCGCGCGCCGGGGCCTGGCGCTAATGCGATTTCGCCCGGTCTCGCCGGGTTCTAATTAAGGCAGAAAGCAGCGAGTGAACAGGCGGTCCCGGGCCTGACCCCCCCAGCCCTGCTCCTGCGCTGTGCCCCGGCAGGGAACGTGGCTGGGGGGTCCGTGCTGGCCGGGCCCTGCTGGGGGCACCCGAGGTGCTGCCAGGTGTGGGGGACACAGGACGGGCAGCCCCGTGGCTCGCAGGCCAATGTCACCTCGACCATCTGCCACTGCCATGCACGGGGACGGCGGGGTAGAGCTGGAGGGCTGGCGGGGAGGAGAGCCTGTCAAGAGACCCCCAGCCCGGCCCCATCATGGCCAGGGGCTCCGCTGGTCTCCATGTGCCCCCCGTGCCTCAGTTTCCCCAGGGGAGCTGCTGCGTTGGCTGCCCCGGCCTGCGCGCCCCATAGCAACCCGCCCTGCACGGGACGAGGCGCAGGAGGGGGCCCCTTCGCGGCACTCCTGCTCCTCAGGGTTTTGGCTGGGTGTTCGCGGGAGCTTGCAGGGTTTGGCCACCAAGGTGTCCGCTGCTCCCGCGGGCTGCGGCAGCTGCTCTTGTCCCTGGGGAGCAGGAACGCAGCTCCTGGGCGTGCGGCTGCTTCGGCTTTTCCATGCACGACCAAGCCGGTTTTCCTCGGGATGGATCCCTCAGTGGGACCTGGGGTGATTTACTGGCAAGTTCAGGGAGTTCTTCAAGCTCCCAAATATTCACAGCTCTGTGCCCCCCTCTCTGCCACGCAGACCTTCGAATGGCGCTTTTACAAACCTGAAATCTCGCTAGAGCAAAACTGATCCCAAATGGCAACCATTTCTGATCAGGATATCCTGCCTCTGCAGGAAAAGCTGCAACTCTGGGTCTGGACCTCCTCGCCTCCCATTTACCTATCAAGTTCTATACCCTGCAGGTATGTTCAGGCTTTTCCAGCACAGCACTTAGCAGTGTCCCTCATTGAAGGATGCTCAGCATCTCCGGTGCTGTCTGGCTTTGACTGTGCCAGAACAGGTCAGCCAGAATAGGTGCAGAGGCCACGGAAATGATGTGAAAAAAGTCACCAAGAGCCACAGGCAACACATGGAGCTCGTGTGCCTAGGGCTGGGTCAGACACTACCAAGAGGTGACAATGTCCTTCCTATGCCCTTCCCGTGGCAACATCCTGCCTCGTGACCACGGCATCCTCGGCAGGGAGGAAAAGCAACGTGCCAGTGCGGCCAGGACACAAAGACAACACTGACCTGAAGCAAGGGCAAACCCAAAGGCACTCGGAGCCTGTCAGCAATGCCCTCCGCAGTGGTTGTTATCGCCCAGCGGGATCCCCAGGTCCTTCCCCTGGGAATAACAAGGCTGGAGGGATGGAGCTGGGAAGAGCAGGGGTAGCTGCCAGCCCGGACCCTGCAGTGGGAGTGCTCAGGGTTCAGCTCCTGCAGCTGCCCGGGCTGGTGGCCCCATCCCATTGGGAAGGCGAAGGCCGGAGTAGTGGAGCTGGATGGGGGTCGGGCAGGGAGCCGGCTCTGCTCCAGGTGCTCACGGCTCTGGGCAGTCGTGTCACTACAGCCAGGGTCCTCAGTGCCCCTCCCCGGGCCCCAGCAGCCACTTCACTTTCCCTGTAGCTCTGCTGACCTGCCATTAGTTATAACGCCGCAGCCAAAGCAGCAGGTCAGAGCCAGCGGCCTGGGCATCAATCAGCTCCCAATGGGCAAAGAGCTGGGGGGACAGGAGGCACCAGGTGCTGTGGGATGGCCCTGCTCCTCGCTGGGACACTGTGTGGGGACAGAGGACCCCTGCCCTCCCCGCACCCAGCGTGGGGCCCTGCCCGTGCCCAAGGCTCTGGAGGGCAGCAGGGACGAGGTCTGAGCCCACCCGCTTGCCCTGGGTGCTGCATGGGCGTACAGGTGCACATGTGCACTGGTGCATGTGGGCACGTGTGCACGGGTGCAAGCATCCAGCTGGCAGCGCCGGGTCGCCCGCGTGCACAAAGCATCGTCCCAGCGGGGCGGCAGCCGCGGTGGCAGCGCGGGGCCAGGCTGGCTGCGTGCGGCGCTGCCCCGGCCCTGCGGCACCCGCCGCTCGCAGCCGCCGCCGCAGTCCTGCAGCTCCCTCTGCTGCCATCGCGCCGGCGAGGATGAGGCTGCCCGCGCCCCAGCAGCCGGGCCGGGGCTGCCCGAGCGGCTTTGCAGCCACCCAGGGGTCCCCAGACAGGCCCTCGTCCGGAGAGGGCAGGTTCAGATCTGTCCTTTGCTCCTCCACGACTTCCAAGCACAGCCCTGAAGCGCAAGCTCAGCCTTTCTGTTAGACAGTGGAGACTCCACACTGGGGCTCCAGCTCCAAAATATATGGGCATTTGTAAACCACAACATTCAGATGAGGTGATTTCTCTCTTTTCCTCTCTCTGTGCACAGACTTGTGTCCACACACGTGCACTGCGGCTCTTGGGAGGTATGGCACCACCAGTCTACTTCTTTTTAAAACTCGACATAAGCAGGTGAATTATCCCTATAGAACACGTTGCCCTGGGAGGGAAGGCTCGGCGCTCCGGTTGCAGCCTCCCATTGCCCGTGGTGACGGACAGCCTGAGTTATGGCCCTGTTGGAGAGACAGCGGGTTTGTAAATGCTCCTGTTTGTGCTGTTTTCCAGCCCAACGAGAGCCCATCGATCACAGGGGCAGGAGTAAATCCTGCAAAGGGACAGGCTGAGCTGTGCGGCCACCGCACACAGCTGGGGCTGGCACATCCTCCTGAGCCACCCTGGGGTCTTCTCCAAACCTGCTCCCGCACAGGGAACGTGGGCGGCAGCGCGGGGCACACCGGCCAGGACGCCGGTGCCATGTGGGTGTCTCATGGCACACACAGTCACTTGGCTCTTTTGGGGGAGCTCAAGACCATTTTTTTTATAACCTCAAGCACCTGCTGTGGCACCAGCGTTGAGGGACTTGTGTGAGCGATGGATGAGCTGCTTTGAGGGAATTCTCCCCCAAAAGGTAAGCAAAGAGTGAGACATTTGAATATGGCCCAACCTGAAAGGCCTGGGGACTTGCTCCTTCCCAGTCCCCTGCTGCAGTCCCAGCGACAACGGCACCGCAGAGCCAAACCCACAGGGCTGCTCAGTGCCAGGGCTGCCACAGCAGTGGAGGCGGCTTCTCACAGCACCTTGGGGCTGTGGTGGACACTAGAGCGACACCAGATCTCCCCCCAAAAGCTGTTCCCGAGGGCTGTGCAGGTCACAGCTCTCCAGGCTCACAACAGGCACTGTTGGTGCCGGGAAGCTGGGCTGAGCCCGCACAGATGCTGCTGTGCTGGCACCAGAGATTGCTTGAGGACCACCACACTATGGACCATATTGTAGAGGCGCTGCCGTCACCTCAGGGTGGAGACCACTGGTTGGTGGGAATGGAGACCGGGATGCTGAGCACCAGCTTCGGAGCATCCCTCGCTCCCGCAGCCGGGCAGGGAGCCCTGCGGCTCCGCACACCCCAGCTCCAGGGACACCCCGCAGGGCCTGTCACTCCCCAGCCGCCCCCCAGCAGCCCCTACCTCGTGCTCTGCTCCGCTCCGACGTTGCCTGGCCATCAATAGCGCTTGCTTAATTAATTTGATGGGAACAGCAGGGACCGCACTTTGCATTTAGTGAACTTCCGAGAACTTCCAACCTCATCTTCATAATTGGCCCCATAAATTTGAGGAAAGAGAGAAATCAGCAAAGGCAGAGGAGCGAGGGAGGGCGGGAGAGGCCCAGCACGCGGGAGGGCGGGCGGGCTCGTGAGAAGTGACTCTATTTGGTGTCCTTATTTAATTTTATTGCACAGATCCATCTTCGCCCGCCCCCTCCCTGCCTAGCCCTCTCTCTCCCGCTCTCCCTGCTGGGTTCACCTAATCATGATAAATTCATATTCATTTCCCTGCCTGCTCCAGCAGGGGGGAGCAGCTCCGTTACATTTGCCCGGCCGTGCTGCCATTAGCAAATATTTACTCATGAATATCAAGTGCCACCGGCGGGAGCCGAAACGCCCCTTCAGCAGCTCTTTTCCCCAGTCCAAAGCCCTCTCCCACCCTGGAGCTGGCACAAGAGATGGGATGGGTGTCTCCCCCCGCAAGGGACGAGGAGCGGGAAACGCCGCCCTCCGGTTAGCGCTGCCTGGGCTTTTGCTGCAGTTTTCCCCAGTGCCCACGGGGTCTTGCTGCCGGCCCCGCGCGTGCCCGTGCTGCGGAGGTGCACAGGGCAGTGCCAGAGCGCTTGGCCCCGCTGCCCCCCTGCTCCCAGCTCTCGCAGTGCTGCTGCGTTTGGGTTTATCTTTAATTTTCAGGATGATCAGACGCACAGGCGGGAGGGCAGGAAGGAGGGCGCTGGGGAGGGGGAAGAGCCGGAGCCCTTCCTGGGAAGCGGCAGTCGGATGGGAGTCCGTGAGAGGCAGCTCCAGCCTCCTCGCCCACCCGCAGCCCCGGTCCCATGCATCCCGGCCTCCCAGCCCTCTGGGCACGGAGCCTTGGCCCTTCCTGCTCACATGATGGTCCCCATGACGCGTTAACACCTGACCCAGTCCCTTGGCTCTGCTAAAGGGGCCTGGGGACAATGTGGCAGCAGAGGAGGGGACACATCCTCAGCAGTGCCATGGCCCTTGCGGAGGGCAGCCCAGGCCCAACTCCCTGCAGCCGCCTTCCCTTGAGGAAAAGCAGCAGGTGCAGGGCCAGGGCGGCGCTGGTGCCACAGAACCTTCAGTGCCACAGTGTGACCTGGGAGGCCTGGGCCACTGTGGGGCTGCTCTACCTCATCCCCTCACCTCCTGGCCTGGTCTCTAGCCATGCTGGGGTGGGGCCTGGCCCCTCTCCTGCTTCTCCATCTCCTCTTGAGCCCACGGCTCCTGCTGCTCCTCTCTGTGCACAGAGGCTCCCCGGCTGCCCGGGAAGAGATGGGGCCAGTCCTAGCTGGACAGACAGATGTGGCGATCCCAACAACTGCAGGGGAGAGAGCCAAAAGATGAGGGAGAGCAAGGATAAAAAAATAAGGAATTTATTTTACTTCCATTTTCAAAGCACCAAGACATTCATCAAGCCCAAAGACATTCATTTCCATCACATATTGGGGAGAGCAGTGGGGCAGGGGGTCAGACCAGGCCCTGGGCAGACAAGTCCCCTCTGCAGGAGTCCTCGCAGCAGCAGATGCCTCAGGGCACCTCTGCCCTCAGGAACCCCTGCAACATCCCTAATAAAACAGCACTGAGAGCACCTCCTCACCTCCAGAAATTCATCTCCAGAATGTAAAAATAGTTGAGGTTTTCTGAGGAATTAAAGTCACTTCCCTGGAACCAAAGGGGTTAGCGCGCACACACTCACACACACACATCTCTTTTCTATCAACAGAAAGCAGGTGATCCCTAGCCTCCATAGGTACAAAACAAGGTAAATTTTGCCAAAATTAGCCATAAAATACGCAGCCCGGACAGGTACATGTAGTGCTGTTACATTCACGCCCCTCAGCACAGCTCCCCAAGCTGCAAGGTTCCCCCATCCTCTCCTGCACAGAGAGGAAAGGGGTGACAGCAGAGGCCCCGGGCACGCTCTGCAGTGAGATGCTCACGGCACTGTCAGGCAGCGAGCTCAGAGCGCAGCCTTGAGCCCTAGGCCATGCAAAGAGACCTGCCAAGGGCACCGGCAGCTCGGACGGAGGGAAGAGGCCAGCAGCACGAGGCAGTGGGGTGAGGAGGGGGATTTGCGATCCCCACTGCAGCACTGCAAAGGGGCAGCCCTGCTGCCTTTATACACAGCTCAGGACACAGATTTCAGCACGTCTACATTCAGGCACAGAGATGCTTTCCCCATTGCTATGCACAGAGAGGGGCCAGACCTCATGGCTCTCCGGCCCAGCCTCCGGAGGTTCCCTCAGGCTACCCGGGAGGGCGGCGCTGGGTGAGCAGGGGGCAGCTCGTGTGCGGGGCAGGCAGGCAGGCCCTGCTCCAGCACCCGCAGCGCCAGGCAGTAGCGCAGCACAAGGCGGCAGCGCTCCCAGCCCGCGCCCTCTGCTGGGGGAAGCCACCAAGCTCTGCCTGCAGCCCGGCTGCACGGCTGCCCGCCAGGCTGCACGGCTGTGCAGCCCCTTCTCAGGGATGGGGAACACTGGAGAGGGGGGGGCACAACCTGTGGCTGTCACAGTGCAGCCCCAGGGCAGTCAGCATCCTTCAAAGCAGCAGGCGTAGGGTGCTGGTGACAAGAGCATCACCAGTCCCGCTCGGAGGGCTCCCGGTAAGGCAGCCCCAGGTGGATAAAAACGTCCCTTTCGGTGGGGGTAGGCAGGACGTGGCCAGGGCCCACCTTGACACCGCCAGGGCCCCGCGGCACGGCTGAGCACAGGGAGTGCTCCGACAGGCTCATTCCCTTCGTCTTGGCCAGGGCCCGCATGGAGCGGTTGAAGTGAGCCGAGCCGGTGAAGTAGAGCAGGGCACAGGCAAACTCGCCGTAAGGCACCACGATGATGTCGAGGCGCCGGTGCCGCTGGGCTGGCCCGGGGAGGCGACACACGCCCAAGTACTTCTTCTGATCGCCGTTGTCCTCCTGGGTCACCAAGTCGTCCGTGAGGAAGCCTGGGCAAACAGAGCAGACACAGGTAAAGGGCTGAAAGACAAAGACTGACCTGCCAAAGCTTCCCATCTTCCAGAAAGCAATTGAGGTGTCTCAAAACGAGCTGCAGTAGTCCCCAAAATCGGTCTCAGCTCTGGCAACCCCACACAGGAAAAGTTGTGTGGAGCTGCAGCACTCTGAGGATTTATGACATATCTTGCAACCCAGCGCCTGTCCCTCTATGGATGTCACTTGTTTGGAGCTCAGACCTCACTGCTCCTGAGCTCCTACTTGGTAGCACACGCCCATCCGCAGGCCCTCTCACCGCTCCTGTGGAGGCTGTCGAGCAGTTTGCTGAAGACGCCGCGGTGCGACTGCCCGTCAGGGTGCGTCACCAGCACGTCCACGTCTCCACACGTGGGCTTGCCCCGACGGTACGAGCCACAGGCCACACACACCAGCCCAGGGTTCAGCGCCACGGCTGCTTGTCTGACCTTCGAGAATAGAAAGGGAGGGATGAGGAGTCTTGAGGACAGGTCTCTGTATCCCTCTCTTGAATAGTATCTTGCACGCTCCCTTGCAGCTCTAGGGTATGGAGCAGCTATGTAAAAAGCACAGCAAACTGCACGGAGAAAGAGGCCACCCTGCTACCAGGAACCACAGGTGCTTGGGTAGCTCCTGTGGAGTTCTGCCCAGCCCAGATCCACACAACAGATCTCTCCTGTGACCATCGTTCACTCGAACAAGGCTGAGAGATGAAGCAACACTGAGTTGGCAGGGTAGGACCAGAGCCCTCAGTCCCAAGGAGAGAAGGAGGGCAGAGGGTTTTCAGCACTCCTTGTGGGCCAGGTCAGCAGAGCTCCTGCTGGTCACAAGGAGCACGAGCTGAACATGAGATGGTCACAGATCCCTGAAGCACAGAGGAGTTCAGAGCAAACCTCCTCAGTAGGCCCCAAAAATCTTCAGTGCTACCTGGATTCCCATCCTCCTGGGTCTCTGCCTTTAAAGCAGAGCTAAGCTTCCTGAGGAAAACCACTAACAACCCAGCATTTTATACGGAACTGATGCCAAGCAGCCATGTATAATCAGACCCTTCCTTAATGCAGCCATTTTTAGGCTAGACTGAAGCCCCTGTTTCTGCATAAACTGCTAGTTCTGATGGCTTCATTCATTAAATCCTTGAGAAGGTCCTTGGGCAGCAACAGAGTATTCCCCACATGACTGTGCCAATCACCCCGCTGGCAACAAATAATTAGGGGCCCGCTGATGAGCCCATCACAGGGGCTGGGGTTCAGAAAGCCTGTGTCCATGCCCACAACCCCTTGTCAGTCTTTGGGATCATCCTTCATTAGCAAGAGATAAATCCATTAACCTTTGCCCCAAAGGTGCTCCAAGAAGGACACAGGCCTTTCACATGCGGAGCAGCTCCTCCTCTGGTGCTCTTGCCCGCTTCTGACTTTAAATGAAGATTTCTAGAAAGCTCCCAGCCTCAGCCCAGAGCCCCAAAGCTCCTCAGATCTCCTTGTGACAGGCAGCACAGACAGTGACTAATCCCTTCTTCACTCTCCTGGGCCTGGATCGGAGGTGTGTGCGTGTGTATGGAGGGGAGCCCAGTAATCCCTTAAAATTAACAATAGATCCATCCCCAAGAGCCACCTTCTCAACCCAGGCTGCCTGGGAAAAGGGCTGCTCGCTGCTGAAAGGGCTAATCCGGCACACAGGAGTGACATCCCAGCAGGAGCCTGGCAGGAGGGTATTCTTCGTGGCCAGGGCCTGTGGCCGAGTGACAGGGTCATGCTGGCTGCTGCTTCTATGGTGATCAGTGAGCATGGGGGCAGCAATGACAGTCTCCCCTAGCTCGTAGCTCACATTAGGGCATGCTGGCTTAGCACCCCACAGCCCTGGAGTATGGCAGCCTACCAGAGCAAGCAGCACCCATTTGTAGCCTAAATCTCCTTTGCTTGCCATTAGGTACCCCCTGCTCCAACACTAAGCTTGACAGTCAGAGCACAGGTGCTCGTAAGGTGCTCACAGCTTCCTTTGAAAAAGCACCACGGAGACAGCTCAGGGGCCTTGGCTGCAAGCAGATATTGCAGAGGAGATGAGGGATAGGGTAGGGAGCTGGGAAGCTGCTCATCCCACCATGCCAATGCAGCCTTCCCAAAGCAAGGCAGGGGTTGCAGCTGACACCCAGGAAGTATTGTCCTCCTTGAACCTTCCTACTAACCCAGTGCTTTGTGTGCTCGTGTCCAGAAAGGGTCCTCAGAGCCCTGATATCACAGAGAAGAGGTGCTGGAGAGCTCAGCTCTAATAGCAAAGCACCTTCGACCACCTGCAGCCTCCCACCAGAGCCCAGCAATCACTGTGCTCCGAGGGGCTGCGGTCAAGCTACTCACGGTCTGTTCTATTTCCGCGGCTTCCTCTCGAGACATGCGCTCCAGGAAGTCCTCGTAGTGCTTCAGCCCCACGGCCTGCTGGCTGCTGAGGGATGCCTTGGTGCGGATATCATCCAGTGTCCGGAAACCCTGGTGCAGATCGTGTCATTACGTTCAGACATCTGCTGAGACTCTACTCTTCAAATGCTTTCAACTGAGATTTGAGGGGATTACATTCCACCTTGCTCGAGTCCAGGCTAGTCGCAGCTTCAGAGATCCCATCACTTATGGTCTAGTTTCTAAGGACAGGGGATTTAAACAATCCCACTACCCACAGGCACTTCTAATCTCCACCTCACAAAGGCTTTGAATCTCAGCTAGTCCTGACAGAAAGGTACTGTTCTTAAGGCATGGTGTTCATGCTGTTGTCCTGAAAACAGGCCATGCAGGTAAGGGGAAGTAGACAGTGTGAACAGAGTTATATTTTAGACAAAAAATTCCAAGCACAACACCAAGCACTACAGAAGGCCATGTTTCATTAACTTTGCTCAGAAAACAAACTGTTTTTAAAAATGGAACCCACCCAGTCACTCGTATGACCAGCAGCTATAGGAGCCAACTGGGACAGCACATCACCACCAACTGGTTCATGAGCTTTCGAGGCCAGGATGTCCTCATCCCAGGCTGTCTCTTAGCAGTGTCACTGTCACTTTATTTTAGCGGTGCAAGATGAGGTACAAGCAGTGATGCTACCCCCTCAACTGCACATCTTTATCCTCTACCCCCCTACTCATCCAAATTCAGCCCCAGTTACATGGGCTCCATTTTCCCCTGAATACCCCATACCAAAATCAAGTCTTATACCTCCACCGGCAAAACCAGGCATAGAGCCCACTCCTGAACTCTGGTCACCGGCGATTCTCCTGTTGTCAGGAGGGGTCTGATAAGATGTAGTCTGGAAACCTCTTGTGTAGGCACTAAACTTACCTGCTGGTACCACATCTGGGCTGTCTTGACCCCTGCTCCCCAAATGTTGGAAAACAACTCCAGCACGGGCACATTCTCGCTGATGTGATCCAGCTTGCGCAGATGTCCGCTCTCCAAGATCTCCAAAATCTTCTCTGCCATCCGCTTCCCAATCCCAGGAATTTTACAAGCTTCCTACACAAGAAACCAGAGTAGTGGCAAAGTGAAGGCCGCAGACAGGCTGGGAAATTGTTATCCACTCAGAGACTGGCTACCCCTTAAACAGTAACTGGTAAGTGGCAGAACTAGTATGCTGTTGTCCTCTCTGCATCACCCTTATATGCACAGTGCCAAGTGCAGAAAGACAAGCAGACAGAAGGGGACCAAAACACCGACACACCTAATGGCTAGACCACTGCAGTTGATCAGGACCAGGTCTAACTTGTCTTATGTACTGTCTCTAACACATCCCACCTGACGAGGCCTGAGGGGAAGGTGCAAATGTCTTCCCCAGCCCTTATGTCCAGGGACATTGGGTGCTCAGATCTGGCTATGAAAGTCTTAGTGATCTGTTTTCTAGGCATCTGAAAACACTGCAGATGTGAATCCTGTGCAGCCAGTGTGAATCCTACTGCTGTGTAACCAGTGAGAATCCAACTCACACTGGCTACACAGCTTCCATCAAAACCCTCCCAGCAGGGAATTCCCAAGACCTGAAAATAAGCTATCCCAAAAGAAAGAGGTTTGGTTCAAAACAGAGCTAGGATGCTACGTCCCTGCTCCACCACCCTGGAAAGATATTTTACCTGGTAGGACGTGACTGGTTTGTGGTAGCTTTTGAGCGCATTGATGGCTTTGGAGTAGCCCAGAGACCTCCACTTGTCGCCCTGGACAGAATAGGCCTTTGCCAGCACTTCCAGCTTCTCTGTGATGAACTGATTATGATTCTCCTTCTTGCTCTTGGAGGACTGAGCACAAACCCACTTGCTGAGAGGCTGGGCCACTGTGGAAGAGCTGTCATTGGTCTCCTCCGATGATTTTAGAGGGTAGCAGCCAGAAATCAGTGCTTCTAGATCTCCCTGGGTAACACCAGCATCTTCTCCTTCGCTGTCTTCATCACCAGAGACTTTCTTCAGGGAAAAGTAGAAAATTAGCCATATGAGAATAACTGCATGCCTCACACACATCCCCTTGGCACAGGGTACTCCTGGGCACTAATCAAACCCCAGGGCTTGGCAGGCATTCTTTGAAGCTACACGCACATCTGACAAACACACAAAACACAGGATAGAGAGACTGCGGCCCAAGTACACACGCATCTCCTATGGCCAAGCCCCTGAGACCTAACTGAGGTAAGACACTGGTTAAATGAGCTGCAGTTGCCAACAGCCTGGTGTGACAAAGCCAAAATCACTGGCTGGGGACTCCTGACTCCCTGTTCCCACCAGGAAACCTTTTGTTATGTGCACATCCCTCTCATGTTCAGACTACAAATTCCCCATCCATGACAAAAATCACAGAAGATATGTATGCAACTCTGTTTTCACGTTACTGACTGAAATTTTTAGCAGGGTAGTAAATAACCACAGCCCATTTTTTCCTCATGGCTATCTGCAATAGAAAAGGGGGAAGAAGGGGTGAGACAAAGGACTCCACATTCCTCAGTGACAGAAGGAAGAACCAATATACACATTTGCTGATACCCTCAGCATTAGGATGCCTCTGTGTGGACTTACAAAATAGTCAGCCTTGGCTTCAAGTAATGAACAAAAGAGCATAGAAATAGGAAGCTGAACAGAGGCTTTGCAGACTGCATTGCTCATTGGGGTCCCCCTCTCTCCTAATGTATAAACACAGAAGCTCAAGAAGAGCCAGGAGCTCCTGTACTACGAAAACAACTTCAAGTCAGCCCTGCAGTTACACATGGCACTAACTCCTGTTACGAGTTTCTGAAAAGTAGCAGCCTGACTAAGGCAGAAACAGCCTCTGCTCCTGGGCTGGGGAGTCCGGCTGTCTCCTGACTTCCTGCAGGATCTGCAAGATACAGAGCTGAAACCTTTATGGAGCACAGACGAATGTTCATTTGCTTTCCTTCTTGTAATCTTGCACTTTATAAATGCTGCAAACTGGATTGGAGCGAGACTTTGATAAACTAGCTTTATTCACCTTGAAACTTTGTACATGTGACTCCCTTAGGCCACTCTGGCCCACAGAGCCTTAGAGTAGGTAGGATCAGCTAGCAAGTGCCTTAAGAGTAGCTAAGGAGCACATAAGCCAGCACTACACACGTCTCCAAAGTTGGATACAAACTTCCCAAATCTCCATACTTAGCAAGAGCATTTCCTTGCAGAAATATGACTAGCTCTGTGTCATGTGTGAAGCTTCTGAGATGCTTTAGGATCCTACAACAGCTGACTGCCATTTTAGCTTGATATTAAAAGTAGCTGGTACTGCCTTAAAGTACATCCAGCGGTTTTCCTTTCTTCTCCCCAAACTTACCTGGTCCTAAGCTTGGACCAAGAGGTTTTGTTCCAGTATCTACAGATGGTTCTGTGCATAGACTAACCACAGAAAATATCAATATTTGAAGCAAAAGAGCAACAGGGCTTCACACAGACTCTAAATGTCTAAAGTTTTAAATGCAAGCAGAAATCAAGGCAGTTGCCACAGGACCTGCAAGAGTTTAAAAAACCTTTCCTTCAGTTAAGGGTGAGATTCCTTAGAGATTGCCACTAAATTAACCAGAGCTACAAGAAACAACAAAGATGGGGTAACAGCAAAGGTGATGAAGAGATTAGAAAGCAACAGCCAATTCTGTGACATGCTGGATAGTAAATCTGAAAAAGGGAATGCCCTCCACATAAATTCAAGAGATGGGGAAAGCCCAAAACAAAGGAGCCTTCAGTGGACCGTCAGCTAGGGTTTTATGAAACAGGATTTTATTTATCAGCAACTGCGATTTTGGAAGGTGCTGGCAAACTCAGCATTAGAGCACTATAATAGGGCTGCAGTTCTCAGAGACTTTGGTAACTGTGCTGCAGATAGACCTGGATGAAACAATGTCAAAATCAGCAAAATTAAGTGAAATGCAGAGAGAACAGAAAGCTAATGTCAGGTCTGGAGAGGGTGACTTACAGCAGAGGCCACTAATATCCCAGCACGGATATTTAAAGCCCAACGCACAACCATCTGAGTGGCAACCTGATCTACTACACACGTCTGAAGGGGGTGCTTGCCAGGGAGTGGAGAACAGGTCAGTAAGGCTCAAGCAGGAACGCAGGATGAAATATCAAAGAGAGTTTCCTGAAAGGGAGATATTCCCAGATATGGAATATTTCCCAAAAGGAAGCAGAGAAAACATGATCATCAGAATGAGCCTTGGACTGATCAAAGAACCAGAACTGCTTCTGCTGTTAACGTTTTGATGGAGACAGGAAGACCTAAAAGGGACAAAGGCAAACAGTAACCACGTTCACAGCCCAAACCTGCCTGATCCCCTGAGGTATCCATATGCCTTTGCTTTGTTGGGGTATTCTTGCTATAGCACTACAGGATGCTACTAGCCACGGAAAGCAGCATGCAGGACCATTCGTAAGAACGGCATGTGCTCAAGCCTCACCTCAACTGGCTCCTGTTGTCCAAGGATGTCCAGGGTTTGAGGCAAGGAATCCTCCACGGGTGCTTCAGCCTTTGGTTTCACAGCTTCCTGCCGGGCCTGGGGCTGAACCTCTTTGCCAGCCAGGATCTTTTGCTGCTTCTGTTTCTGCACCTCTCCCTCCTCCAGGTACCTGCCATGGACCAGATGTCTTAGCATAAGAGCAGAAGATTGCTCAGCGCCCACATATTTGCCTAGGAAATCCATCTACATTATTTGGGATACAGCAAACAACCAATATGAATTTTGTTTCTCAGATCACAGACTCATTACTTTGGTCTTGGCTCAAATACCCAGTTTCCATTTGCTTTGCTGACCTGCAGCTTCCACTTCTTAGACTCTTCCTCCAAAGCTCTGCCAATACATTTTGATCCTAACCTGCAGCTGCTTGCTGCTCCATTCCTTGTTTCCTTGGGTGCCTAATAGTTCTCTCTACTTTTCATCTGCAATAATCAAGAAAGAGCATTTAATTCTCAGCATTTCTAAAGCAGACTTCCTTCCTACCCCTGATGAATTGAGAGGAAGTCTTCTTTAGCACTGCTAAAGAAGTGTCTTTAGCATCTATAGCAAGCACCAATACTCCTGATAGCACTTCCAGACTCTACTTCTGCCACCCAACAGACCAGCAACCACTCACAAAATTCACGAACTGTATAAGGGAAAAAAAGACTCCAAGCCGTGCCCAAAGGTTACGTAACAACCTGCAGCCTTTGGATCGTGAGCAGGGGTGAAACACCAGCGCAGCTCAGCTCGGAACAAGGGTTCTGTAAGGAAGAACGTTGGCCTGGCATTTGCATACCTGAAGGGGATAAGGATGCTGTAGCCCTTGGTACTCAGCAACTTCTGGTCTCTAATGCACGCGCTTAACCAGGATGCCTTCACTAGCTGCAACCCTGAAGGCAGCTTGGATAGTTTAAGGAGCCGGAAGGCCCGATCACAGTCCATGTCTTCGGCCACCACAACGTGCGTCACCTCCGAGCAGAGCTGGCTGTGGACCCGTCCCCCGTTCTGCACGATCTGTTGGCAGAAGATCTCAGCCCTCGCTTGGCCAATGCCAGCTCGCAGCACGTAGGCAGTGACGGGTTTCAGCCACTCTGCTGCAGAAAGAAATGGGAGCAGGAAGTCAACACGGGACAGTGTCAGCTGGGCTACGTGTTTCATGCAGGACTTCTTGGGAGTGACGGGGGCACCAGCCATGGGGCCAAGGCTGGACACGGCAAATCACACGCCCATGCTCTTTGCAGGGAAAGTGCCCGAGCCAGAAAAAGCCCCTAGGAGGAGGGCATCAACAGCCGGGTCAGGGCGGACTTACCCTCGGGCAGCCCTGCGGCCTCCCCCTTCGCCAGCTTGGCTGGGACGCTCTTGCCCGGCTCATCCTTCCCCTTCTTCCTCTTGGGGAAGGCCTTGACAATCCCACGCGGCTCCATGGAGCCCGGAGGAGGCTGCCAGCGCCCAGCACCGGCTACAAACAGATAGATAAATAAATAAATATTAAGAGGAAGGGCGCTCCGGGCCAGCCAGGTGGGGCAGCGTCACCCTCCCGAGGGAAGCACCGAGGAGGGGAGGCGCAGGCCGGCGGCTCCGAGGCAGGAGCCACCGAGGAAGCCACTTCAGAGGAGGACGCGGCGGAGCCCTCGAAACCGCCGGGCAGGTGCGAGGGGGAAGGGGGGAAGCAGGGAGGGAGGGAAGAAGCGGCGATGGCGCCGCCTCTGCCCGCCCGGCGCGCGGCGATGGCGGCACTTCCGGGCGGCGGGAGGAAGCGGGCGGCGGGCCGCGTTGCCGTGGCAACGGCGCGGCCGCC
>VWPW01000381.1:164134-261601 GCA_013389825.1 Crypturellus undulatus
TGGCGGGAGCGGCTGCGGGCCGCGCGCAAGGCCGCGCTCGTGCAGGACGGTAACGGCGAGCCGGGCCGCGGGCAGGGCCGCGCAGGCGGGAGGCGGCCTCGGACGTGGCGGGACGGGGTCCCTAGCACGGGGGCAGGGCCGCACACCCGGGCCTTGATATGGGGACACAGCCACAGTCGGGGCGGAGGGGAAAGAACCCTCGCACGTACAGGGCTCCTGACAAGGGAATAGGACCATGCACGATGGACAGGGCACCACTCAAGGGGGGACCAGATCCCAGACCAGGGGACAAGGGGCCATACACCCAGGAACAGATCCCCAAACCTGGGGACAGAGTGATGCACCTGTGGACAGGGCCCCAGACGAGGGTACAGGGCCACATACCCAGGGACTGGGGCATAAAGCCAGGGCCCTGCTCTGCCTCCCGCCCTCACCGTCTGCCTCACTTCCAGGGAAGAGGAAGGTCCATTACCTGTTTGAGGATGGCAAAGAGATGGCCGAGGAGTACGACATGAAGACGGGTCAGTTAGTGAGTAAGTGACGCTCTCTCCTTGTCCCTGGCTGCCGCGGGCTGGGGCATCTTGCCATGGTGGAGCCCAGAGCAGGGGGCTGCCCTGCGCATGTGGCAGCAGGGCTGTGCTCACGAGCCTGGGTTGATCTTGAGAAGGACCTGCTGGTTAGGGACAAGCAGCTCCCAACTGGCCCAGAAGACAGTTCTGGCTGTAGCTCCACGGAAGGTTGTAGGGAGGTAGGTGAGGTCCAGCTCAGGCCTAGGGAACTCTCGCTTCCCAGCCCTGGCACACTGTGTTTTGGCCACACTCTCCCCCAAACATCCTCTCTCTCGCAGCAGACTCAAAGGCACTGACTGGGATGGCCCTCACAGGTTGTAGCATGTGCTGGGCTTTTTGGCAACTTCTGCAACTACAGATAGGCAAAATGTTTGTTGGGTTGTTATCCAAAACATCAGCTGATGTGTGGCACCTGCTGCAAGCCCTCCAGGGGTTCTACATGGACTAGCAAAGGAGAGAGACACTGAGTGCTAGTGTCCTGGATTCAGGAGTTGGCCAGCCAACCTTCCACTTACACCCAGGAGAAATGACTGGAATTTAGGGAAAAGGCATATCATAATGTTTTAGGCAACTTGATGGAGTACTTTTTGTGGAATGGAATGATGAAAACCTCCTTTCTCCTTTCCACAGGTAGAAAATGGCGTGAGAAGAATGCCTTAGGGGGTTTCGGCTCGTGGCAGGTTGAGGTGGGCGATCCAACCTCGCCTCCCATGGGAGCACTGGAATCAGAGCTCATAAAGGAGAGCAGCTCCAATGTATGTAAGGGGGCTGCCAGCACCACTCCATTTACAAACACCCATCCTTGTGCTTATGGCTGTAGCTGGTAGAGTGCAGACCACTCGCAGCCCAAAGAGACAGCCTGAGACAGCCCATCACTCTGCTGCAAACCATCCCTCAAGGGGGAAGTTGGTCAGAAAGAGAGCACTTAGTGTTTCTGGGTTGTTGTTTTGGATTTGGGGGAGGAGTAGGGGGAGTTCTCTAAGAGGTCTGTATTTTCCTCAAGTAGAGGAACAGTCAACATTTCATGGTGGCTATGTGAAATATGAAAAGCTCAGTCTCTATGAGAAATCTGTCAAAATAGCGCAGGAAAAAGGACTAGGGAAAAGAGGACCCAGCTGGAGGGGCTTCACTAAAGGTACTTGTTTGCTGCAGCCTGTCTTCATGAGGAAGGATACCCTGACCAACTTCCAGTGGCGCATCCGTAACCTGCCCTACCCCAAGGAAGTCTACAGTGTCTCCCTGGAGAAGGAGCAGCGCTTCTGTGTCGTCCGGACCACCAACAAAAAGTCAGTAAGGAGAGCACTGCCCCTGCTCATAGCCCCTGGGGTGGGCTGGCACAGAGGCCAGGCCAGTGATTGCACAGGTTCTAGTATGCAAGGACTGAGCAACCATAGGCAGCACGTACAGCTGAGTGTCTCCTCCTGTCTAATTTCCACTCCTGAGCACTCCAGACATGGTTTTAGTAAAGCCCTGCAGCTCTGTGCTGACCCTTGTCAAGGTGAAGCATCCTGTTCTAGGTGGAGCACTTGGATGACACTTTGGTGTAACCATTTTTCAGAATGCACACTGCTGCAGGATTCAACAGGTAGAGCATGAGGAATGTGGGCATCCATGGAGACCTCCCCCCAAAAACCTATCCTGTAGTCTAAGGCAAATAATACGATAAAAAAAAAAAAAAAAAGAATCTTGAAAGCAAGCACCACAATATCTTACAGGAGAAATTTGAGATGGGAGCGAAAAAATGGCTATTAAACATCACCTTATACAATGTAATTGAATAGCTGTTTACCCATGGAATGAAAGACAGTGCCCCAAAGCTTCTGTAGCCTCAAAGGAAATGGGCAAATATGAGCTGTGGTAATAGGAAGGAAGAGCAAGGACTAGAAGGAGAATAAGGGAGGTTTGGAAGATAAGTAAATGCCATTTACAAATTTGGGTATTAAAACAATATGCAAACGTGGACAAGCTGCTCTCTGCTTGCCTCCTTTTCCCAATGTGACTATAGAACAGAGAAAAATGAATCATGGATAAAAAACACCGCAGTATTTTCCAAGTTGCATCCTGCCCTTTCAGCTACTCCTCGAAGCTGGCTGTAGGTGGTGCTATTGGCAAAGACCTCGCTCCACTTCGGCTACTTAATGCTTTAGATGGCAGAAACCGCAACTCGGGGTTTTACCACAGCAGAGGTAAGGACAAAGGGATGCCTGAACTCTGCACCTGAGTACACCTGGATGCTTACAAGCAAGAGGAGGTTTAGACATAGGAAGAGGCATCTGTCCCACAAGAACAGCAAGCAGTTACAGCTCTCTGCCAGTAAGATGCTGGCCTGAATCTGTGCACAAGGATTCACAGAGGAAGGGTGGCCATTTAGTAGGGAAACCTATATAAACAGGATGAGTTAATGAGAATTTTATCTGTTACACGTGGGTACCCATAAAGCTATGACAGGAAGCGACTGTAGCACAGACAAGCTTATCTGCTCCCAGTCCTACTCATTGTAGGGTGTTCGTGAGAACTGCCCTACCTGATTAGGTGCTCTAAGGGTATAATTTACCCCCTGAGGTCATGCCCTGCCTGGCAAAACTTTTTTTACCGCTTTCTGGACCACAGTATTGTTCCCCAACAAGCAGTATACACCTGCACACCTGTAGACTAGTATGGGAGATAGCTGAAAAACCTGGGAGCTGCCCACAGTCTGCCAATGAAGGCTAAGGATTTCTGAAATTAAAGCTGTAAAGGACCCTCTGTGTGACAAGAACCACCTTGCTGACAGTAGGAGCCCAGACAAACTCCAGCACCAGAACACTTGGTGCAGGCTCCACCATATCTTAGATCATTTCTCTTGGGTCTTGGCCAGGGCAAGGAACCACTCAGCAGCTAATTCCAAGATAGAAACAAAGGCTTGGAGGTGGTAGGTAGAGTGCACATTGCTACGGGAGAGAAAGGAAGCTCCCAAGCCTTTCCAGCCCTTGAACGGCAGCCACAGTGCTGCTGAGCCACGGAGCTGCACTGCCCGCCAGCTGGAGGCGCAAGCAGTGCCTTGGCTTGCCAAGTCATTACTGAGTAGCTCAGTTCTAAATTCTCAACATAGCAGTAGCAGTTTTCCCTACAGGCTGATAAAAAGTGGGTTTCCACTAGGAAAAAAAAAAAGCAGAAGGGAGTTCACATATGTACTGTAGGTCTTAGGCCAGGAGCCAGGCTCAGAGTGCAGTACTGCTCTTGGCCATGGGGTGAGAGGCAAGGGCAGAGAATCTGCCTGTCTCCAGAAGGAAAAACCACCCATCAACAGTTTGCCAGCTGAGACAGGAGCTCTTCACTTCCACCAGTCACTCCCATTCCTTCTGGCCACGGCAAGGGCTGCTCAAGTGGGATTTGCTTAAAACCTCTTGCTGTAAAATAAATCCATTAAACTAAACTCTAAAAACAAACCCAGAAAGCCTCCTCCCCAAACGCCAAACCTGATTCAATTATTGTAGTGAGAGGCAGTGGTAATGTTAGGAGGAGGAGGGGGTGGCCAGGCAGATCTGGTTTCCTTTGATCTTGTCACAGATTTTAGTTTGAGGCCAGCCAAAGCCATTCTTCTCCCCTTCTCCTTAGTCCTGCGGCAGCAGAATGCTGCTGTTTCATTGATGACTCCCAAGGCCCTTTGAAACAGTGTTTTTTTTTTTTTTTTTTTTTTTTTTTTTNTTTTTTTCTCTCCTGTGTACTGCCTTTTTTTTTTTTTTGTCTAATCGGTAAGAAGTTAACACTTCCTTAACATGTCTTTGTGTTCATCTAATCTCTGCTGTTTAACCTTTGACATCTCCCTTATTATCCATGTCTGCCACCTTTTCCAAATACCGACAGCAGTGACAACACAGAACGGTTTGAGCCCTGCGGTAACAAGCTGTGTACATTCCTCCCACTGCACCAGGAGAGCCATTTGCCCTTTGTAGCTGTTTTCACTGTGACTTGGAAAATAAACTACAATTTGCGCAGAGATAGCTAGAAGGGCTTCACACACAGTCAGCTGAATGGACAGGAAACTCTCCTGGCACACCAGCAGCCAGTGCCAGCTCCAGTTCAGCTCTGGGGACCTCAGTACTGACTGAAGGCTAATTCTGTGGAGGGGATTGCCCGTGGGAGTGGGGGAAAAGGCTGCAAACCCAGCCTTGCCTCTAGGTGGACACAGGACTACCAGCTGGTCTATCTGATGAAGCCCCAGAGAGAGGCAGTAGATACAGGTCAAGTCATGGTAAGGAAGAAGGGTCACAGCCAAGCTCAGAAACAGGTGAAGAAGGTTTTCATTGCAAAATCTTGGGAAACCTCTTAGGTGCCTGTGTGTCTTGTAACTGAAACATAGCCCTTTCCTTCACAGAGAGTACAGCCCAAGGTGTAGTGTGGAGAAACTCAGGTTGGGTAGGCAGCTGGCAGAAACCTCTCTATCCCCTACCTAGATAGGAGAAGTGATCAGGAAATGGGAATAGAGACCAGGGAAAGAGCAGCCAGGAGAGCTAGCTAGCTGGAGAGCACAGAGCACCAGGACAGCCAGCAAGGATGCTGCATAGAAAAGCTCTGAGGCAGTGACTCAGATGACTGGGGACAGCCACACCTGGAGCTCCAAGCCCAGGGGCATCCACAAGCACCACACAGGCACCAAAGCAGGAGGTGATCCAGGAAGCACAACATGAGCAAGCAGGGGCCAAAGGATGGATTCAGGAAGGACTGAAACACTAAACCGTGCAGCACTCAGGAAAGTAACAGCCACAGGGCACAAGGGCTTTGACAGCTGTTTTGGCAGGAGCTAATGGACCCTAGTACACTACTTGCAAGAAATGCAAGACTACATTTTGCAAAGCAGCTCGGCACTGCTAGCAGAAGAGAGAGACCCCACTACCTTCCTTGTTTGCCTCCTTTCTTATATGCAGGTACTACAAAAGGTTCCCTATTCCTGACCTAGACAGATACCAGCTCCCCTTGGATGCAGCTGCGCTGAGCTTCACCCATGCCAATAATACCCTGATCATCACGGTAAGATTTTGGCTATGATGAACAGAATTTTGCCCTTATCTTTGTCCAAAAAAGTTAAAATTCTTACGTGCAGGGAAGTGAGATAGAGTAGGGAGATCTGCTGAGGGTCATTGATGAGCCCCCTTCTCTATCACACAGTCTGAAAGTTTCAGGTTACACCAGGCATGCTGACACTGGACAGGCCATCCCAGGCCCCAGAAGGTGCCTGCTTGCTGCTCAAGGTGACTCACAGGTGGAAAGGCATCTGTAATGTCCCATTTTCCATGTATCACAGCGCCTAGACCTGGACAAGCTGTCCCTCTCAGCAGCAGCAAGATTCTCTTTTCTTAAAGCTCTTTCATGCTCTGTGCATGAGTGTTAAGAGTCCAAAGGCCTGCTACACTGAGAGGCTTCTCACCATTAAAATTCCTGCTGCTTTGTGCCAGCAAGGATGCACAAGACAGAAGTTAGAGACTAGCAAAATAAAGACTTACCAGTTGGATAGAGATTCCAGAAGCAGGCAGATGCTTTTTGCAGCAACTTGTCTTCTCAAATGTAGGAGCTAGCTACCAAGAGAGCATCCCTCCAAGGGAAGACCTGAGGGTGTAGAGGAAATCGGCCAAGAGCAGCCCTTTGAGCCCTAAGCTCCCATACAAACCCTTGCAGAAAGGCACCTGCATCCACTACTAAGTTGCAGCAGAGTGAGGGGACTCTGAGGGGGAGAAGAGTGGAACTGAAACTCTCACTTCTCTGTCTGCCTTTAAAGAATACATGTTTTACATAAAATGTGTGCATATAACCAGCAAACACACCAGGGATCTGTACAACACAGCTTGCCAGGACATTCCAGAGGCATTGGTAGGGACCAGAACTTGATATTCAATGGGGAAATTTTGCTTGCTCTGTAAAAAAACCTCTGTAAAAACCTGGCAAGTGTCCCTAGCACTTGACAGCACCATTGCTCCAAACAGTCATTGGAGGTGGCCAGTAATAGAAAGGCTTCCCCTGGCAGGAGATCCTCAGCTTGGCCCTGAAAGAAGTGTTAAAAAAAAAAAAAAAAAAAAAAGGGCAAAAGAGGCTAAAAACCAGTGTCACTTGCAGCTTTGCCTGAACTAAGCTCTTAGATGAGAGACTAACAGGAAGGCTGAGGGAATCTCTCTGTCCTACAGTACCAGAAGCCAAAGGAGATCCTGGCTGCCGAAGAGGAGCTACAGAAGGAGCTGAAGAAGATAAAGGCAGCAAATGAAGATGACAATGAGTGTAAGACCCAGTAGGCTGCTAGGAGGCTGGGGTCAGGGGCAGCCCTCTAGCACAGCTTCATGGTGTTTATTTTACTTTTGGTAATAAAACTTACCTGTCCTGTTAACAGAGCCAGTTTGAGTTTTTGCAGGCCCTAGGAAATGGCACTCAATCTCGTTCTCATCTGCTGATTTACACAGATGTTTATGATCCTTCTATGAGTTGTGGAAACCTACAACAGGAAAAGGAAGTGTACAACAGCCTCATCCAGAAGCCCTTTTCCCATCCTTAGCAAGCAGAAGCAGCATGAAGGTTCGGTAGTTGCCTGTGAGAATTCCCTCTGCCACCATTACTGAAGGTAGTAAGTGGGGAAAACTCCCTCCTGACACCCATTACCTGCCTGGGATGTGCCTAGAAGCAGCTCTGTCCTGAGCTGTTGCTCAGGGTGCTTGTTTGTGCACTTTTATCTCTGCAAACAGTATCACAGCTTTGACCTCAACAGGGAACAGACTGTGAAACAGGGTGAAGACGACACTCAGCTGTTTCCTTGCCACCAGCTCTTTGCAATGCCATATGCAAAGCGGAGAGCTGCTACCCAGAGTACTGGAACTGAAATGCAGCTCCTCTCATTTGCACAGCAGAGGTAATAGGCAGCAACCAGGCTCTCCAGCCAGTTTAGGAGTAGCAGCAACGCACCCTTTGCAAAACTGGGCACAAGCACAGCCCATTGCACACCTGGCTGTGAAGTCAGTATGGAGAGAACATGCCCTCCCTGAACTGCCTTAACACTCAAACCTGCTACTGTCTCCAGCCCAGACCAGCCATCCCTACAGATTAAAGCATGTTGTCTTGTTCCTGGTCCAGCTCCTGCGTAAACACCCTTAAGGGTGAGTAGGTCATGGACACCCAACACAGCTCACCCGATGAGGTCTGCTTTCAAACACAAGAGCTCCTCAGGGACCAGAGGAGTGGCATGTTCTGTTATACCCAGCAGTGAGGAATGACTGAATAACTGAATAACTGCAGCTCCCCTCTGTAGAGTCCTCCCATGCGGATGGGGGCACCATCCATCCCCTACTAGGGCTTGGCACAGCCAGTGCTCTGGCCCCCTTGCTCAGACAGTTTCCCAAACGCCAGTGCCACCAAAGGCTGGATGGTGCAGCCTTCTACCCACCAGAGCCAAAACTCCTACGTGGCTACAGCTCAGCTCTAGGTTTCAGCTAGACAAAATGTAAAAGCAGCTACAGGCGTGCAGGACCCACCAACATGGGCAGTAGAGTGGAATGGGAGACATGATGGCAGGACTGGCAAGCAGCTGGTGTTGGCAAGCAGGGCTGTCACAGGAAGAGTGTCTCACACCAGTGGCACTGTTCACCTGCTTGGCTGACACATGGCAGCACATTCTAACTTGGGCCCTGTCAGTAAAGAACATCTTCTCCACCAACACCTACTCTACTTCCTTCACAGCCTCTCCCTGAGAACTCTCCCCAGAACATCTGGTATCTGCATCTCCCCTCCCCTGCTTTCATTGGAAGATATGGAACACTTTAAGAGAGAAAAAAAAAAGTTTCTCCACAGACTTGTAACATCTCTAATCAGCTGTCTTATACTCAGTGTTACCATTGGCCCAGTGATTCCCCCAGGATCAGTATCTTGGGCTGGCAAGTCCTCAAGATGTACAGCTTTGAACTGATGGCAGATCGTTCCATCAAAAGCAGCAAGATATCTATGCGTTGGGCATTTATACATCACATGCATCACTTATCTTCCAGGAGAATAAGTGGCACTGCAGCAATTACAAGAGAGCTGGGAATGTGCGGGAATGATGTGTCAGAGCTACATCAGGAACTGTGGCAGGGAGCTGTGGTGGAAAGAGATCCTTGCAAGGATGTGATCCTCCAGCAAAAGCACACTTTTCAATTACTTCCTATCTCACATCCACTGGGAATTAAGGGCTGCCTTCATACAGGAGTAGGAGCTGAGTGGTTTTCCCTCCCTGCTAAGGACTCCAAACAACCAGCATTCTTCCAATTTAAGTGGATCACAAGGGCAAGAGTCACCTCTTGATAGTGCAGCTGGCCTAGAAAGTCCTAGCAAAGCACCATATGGTGGGTGTTTTACTCTGGAAACACTCACTGTTTGATACAAAGACTTTTCCATATTTAGAAAACTCAAACTTGCAGCCCAGTAGAGATTATGCATCCCTGCCCCAAGGAGGACTGGCCCTAGACACTGCTGCACTCCTCCAGAGCTCCGTGGCTCCTTGGGAAACTCAGCTCTGGCCGGACTCTGGAGGCTGATGCAGAAAGGAGCAGAGCTCATTCACATATGCCTACAGGATCCCAGTAAACTGCATTAGTTCCCCGGGATCTGCCACAGTCCAGTGTGTTGCTTCAGTATTGAGGCAGCAAGGGCTCAGGTCATTTGTGAAAATCCAAGATCCCAGGAACTGTCTTCAACACAGCAACAGTCTAGCCACAGGTCCAGCAGAAATATGCAGTGTCTGAAAACAGTCCCAACCTCCTCTGCCCATCCAAGCCTCTGCAATCAGATGGCACCACCAGAGCCCCTTTGGAATTTGAAACAACACAAAGTCTTTGCTGTTTCCCTTCAGTGTTTTATTTAGCAAAATGGAACTGTTCAGCCCTGCCAACTGCATAGCCTGACTCAATGGTCAAGCTGGGGAGGAATATGCTGAAAGCAGGGCTGGCTCTGCCTTTTAGCTCAGCTTTTGCTCTTGGGTTTGCTGTCAGGAGAGCAAGCACAGGTGAAAGGTAGGACCTGCTCCAGGCACCTCCTCTTCTGCCAAAATACTGCACCCCACACACAACCTAGGTTTTCTTCATATGGCTCAGAACTTGTCTGATCTTGACTGATCAGCACACACAGCTGATGGGGAAACCCAGCTCAACCTGCTCCTTAAATGCTGTATCCAGAGAATGAAAAGAAAGAAAAAAAAAAAAAACCCAACACACTTAAAAAATCCTGACTTGCGCAAAGTAAAAAGGATAAAGGACAACCGGCCTTTATTTCCACTAAAGGACAGGTGAGGTGGAGAAAGTCTGCCCCTTTGTGCACTCCTGAACGTAGCTTTCTAGCAGGTAAAGAATCCCTTGAGAAGTCTTGGGGCCCCTCTCACCTCTCCTGCCCTACAATTCCCTGAGCCAAGTGTCAACTCCACTGAGTAGGGGTGACCAGAAATAGCCACAGTGCCCCTCATGGGGTGGTGAAGTCGAGGACGTGCAGGGCTGATGCCAGTGCAGCGTACAGATGGGTGGTACTGAAGCGGAGGCAGTACACGGGGCTGCTGGTGGGTGAAGACAGGTGAAAGCTCTGCAAGAAAACAAGAGAATTAACCTTTCCTTGGAGGAGCTCAGCCGTAAGACCCCATTTGGAGTTGTACAGGCCCAAAGATTGAGATGCAAAGCAGGCTTTTTCCCTACACATAGATTAGGGTCTCTATGGCAAACCACCCCAAAGACAGACCAGCAGCCTTTATGCCTCTTCATCCAAAGAGATGGACACTTGGCTGCCAGAGCACAACCTAGAAACCTGTTGCAGCCCAGCCTGCGGGCAGCCCTCACCTGCAGGCACCGAGTCTGCCGCTTATCCCAGAGGCGCACCACACCGTAGTAGGAAGAGCCACTGGCAATCATGTGGTTCCCATCACTCCTTATGCAGTACAGGGCGCTGTCGTGGGGCTCTTCCCACTCCTGGACGCACTTCCTGCAAGAGCAATGCAAACCAACATACAACTGAGTCCATCCAGAGCCTGGACTGGAATTGAGGTCCAGTGTGCCCAGAGGAGCCATCTCAGCAGCAAGCAAAACTCCAACTGTGGCACAAGGAGCACCCAGGAGCATCGCTCCAGCCCCAGGGCCTCTCCAGCCTCTATGCTGACAGGACTGGCTCACCTGGTGCTGGTCCGTATGTCCCAGTAGCGGATGTAGGTGTCGTACCCACATGAAAGGAGAAGGGAGGGTGTTTCATAGAAGACATCAAGGACTCCAGCTCCACGGTGGAAATCAGTCCCTAGGCAGGTCAACAGCTGACCACTGCAAAAAAACACAATAGGGCGAGTCATGCAGATCACAGAGCTCTTTTGCTACAGCAGGGCAGAGCAGAGATGGCATCACAAGAGTCTCCAGATCTTCCTTCTGTGATTTAACAGAGTGCAAAAGCCCGTATACCTTCCCTTCCCAATCTCTGCTGCTGTTGGGCCGCTAATCCTCACAAAGGTTGATGAAGTGAGGAATCAAAGGAATGAGAAGGAAAGCTAAGGGCTAGGTGACCCCCAGCAGAATGAGATCGCTCTACTTCCACAAGGGAAAATTCCCGACTTAGCTACACTTCAGATAACCTGCAATAATTATTGATCTGATCAATCCTGCCCCATCTGACTCTGCCCATCAGCATAGCTCCCATTGGAGCAATCCCTAGCATCTTGGACAGTCTATTTAGGTCTATAGATAGATGAAACTGCCCTGCTGCAGGCCATGGCTGCTCTCCTCAACCTCCTCCACTCACCTGCATGCTGCAAACACTGTATCAGTGGCTGCTCGCAGCAGGCCAGGAGCAGCTGTGCCTAGGCTGCTCTGGAGATTACATTTTTCCTCCTCTCATTCCTGGCCTACTGAGAAAGGGTAAAAGCATCATCTCCACAAAGCTCTAAGCCAGATACTCTCTAGATGTACAACTCCAACCTGAGCTCACTGTGAAAGGGCCCCTCTGCCAGGCAGGCTGGGAGGGAGAAGGGCCCTTCCCCAAGCCATGAGCACACCAAGCAGAGGGGAGAGGCGATCTCCAGCCTCACTCCACCCATCTCATCAATCTCACAGGAGCACAGGGGACAATCTGCCCAGCTACTTGAAGCAGCCACCTATTGCAAACCCGCCCTCTCTTCCTCCTCCTCACATCCCTCCAAATCAAAACCACCGGTCACAATAAACCTCGAAGCACCTGCTTTTCAAGCCCAGCCGCACGGCCACCCTCTCCAACAGGCACTTGGTTCTCAGGACAATGAAGTGGTCCTGAAAGCCGACAGCACGGACCCCGCAGTGGGGTCACTCCCTGCAGCCCCCCTCCCATTATTTTGTTACTTTCTGCTCCTTGATCCAGCATCACACAGTTCTGAGGCACATTGCCAAATGCCTTAATTCTATCTGTAATCTGGGCTAAAGCCCTCGTCGGGGGATAAAGACCACACAAAAGGAGAAATAGAGTCCCGGGAGATGTTAAAACAAGTAAACACCTTTGTGTCAGGAGAGAGAAATCGCTGATAAAGCAGATTAGCACCTCAAGCCCTGGTGTCCCCAGATCAGAAGGCGAGCCCTGGCCGATCTTTGCAGCCAGCACGCTTCTATGATCACAGAGCTGGCGGCATGCTGGGGCCAGCCTGTTTCCCCACAGTCACTCTCCAAAGAGCAGATTATGTAGAATAACAATTTCTTTGTGGCTGTGTAATTCCCTCCGTGACCGTGGCTGTGGGCAGCTACATTGGCCCTTGATGCCAGGGCCCTAGCAACCATTTAGAGAGGCCAAACAGCCCTAGCGATGCCCCCCCCGTGCAAACCTCTCGGACAAGCTTTAACATCAAGTGCATGAATTAATCCCCCCCAACATGAATCCAGGGGTGCTGGCTTATTGGACTTTGTGTTTCTCCAGGCAAGGAATCGAGGGGATTCCAGGCTTCAGCCCTTTGCAACCTTCTCACAATACATTAACCCTTGGAGGGTTACTTGTAAATCAGCCCAGCAGCAACTCTGCACCTGTAGGCAGGTCAGAAGGTTGAAGCATTTGCAGGCTGAATAGCAACAGTGAGAACTGCAGAAATTGGCTGGGACAGAGGGGTCCTCGGCTCCACCATGGAGTGTGGCAGGACCAGGTATCACCAAGCTCTGGCAGTCTGCTACCCCTTCAAGCACACAGATCCTCTCCATCTGCCACTCTGCAAAGTCAGCAAGACAGATGGACATGCACTCAGCCCTTCTCAAAGCCTATGCACAGCCTTCCCAACCCTATGAGTGATAAATATGGCCAACGTTGCATCATATGCATGAAAAGTATGAGGAGGGTTGGCCACTTTCCTAAGCGAGGGATGGGAAGAAGTTGGGCATGGGACTGGCTGCCTGGATGACCCACAAGGTCACTTCCCAATTTCTATTCCACATCTCTGCTGGCAGACAAGAAAAACAACCCGGCAGAGGAGTCAAGCTCGGGCTGCTTGTGAGCAGAGTCCTCTGCTAGTTGCTAGGGCTCACGGGAGACAAGGTGTCTCAGAGGGGCTGGGGCAGAGGAAAGCACCAGCAACTCCGCTGTTGCACAGACCCAGCAGGCAGACTACAGCTCCGAAAGCAGCCAGTGGGAAAGAACCAGCTCCCACACTGGGTCTTCAGCATCCAGAGAGGCCCCAGCATTTGGCTTGAGCTGAGACAGGGAACAGGTACTAGCTTCCTCCAAGGACGTCTGAACTAAGCTACCCAACCCAAACTCTTTTAGCTCTGTGGGACAGTCAGTGTGGAGGAGAGGACAGTAACTTGTGGGTAGCTTCAGATTTCATCATGCTCTGGCAATTCCCATAACCATCCTCAGTGTTTCTGCCCCTGCCTGGAAGGCTGCCCCTTCATGAGCATCTTGCACTGCTGCTTGTGCTTGCCAGGGAGGCGGAGGTGTCTGCGGCACGCTGATGTCTCAGAGTGAAATGCTTCAGCATCAAGCACTCAAGAACTCAAGCAGAAGAAATCCCAGAGATTAGACTCCTGCTTTCAGAATTTCCCACACAGCAGTAAACACCACCCAGGTCCCTTGCTCCTAGTATTTCTCCATGCCTTCATACCTCACTGCAGTGGTACCCAAGCATCTCAGTGATCAGAACACAACTCTTCTCCTCCCTCCACTTCCTTTTGCAGCCAAGACAGAAGGAAAACAAGCAAGTAAACAAAAATCCCAGCAACAAAAGAAAAAAAATAACTTTTCTTGCGAGGCAGGAAAGGAGCAAAAATGCATGGAAGTCACTGCAGTGAACACTGGCTTGACTGGTTTGTTAAAAATCAATCAAGGTCTCCAGCACCAAGAATAGGCCAAGTGAGAGTTTCAGTTGGGAGGTCCAACCCCTGCACATGAAAACAGTTTCTCAGCAGTTTACAGAAACTATTTATCACATCACTTGTTACAGCGAAGTATTTACAATCTGATGGCAGGGAGGACAGCCCTACAGATCCGACACTTGTGACACAACCCAAGAACCTGGAGTGTTCTAGCACAAGGAAGCCAAACTGCTAATGGTGATGAACATAACAGATTAACTCGTCCTCTGTTTTTCAGTAGATGAAGGTGTCTCTGGGCCAGGAGGTCCAGGAAGCAGACAACATGCCAGGCTAGCTCCTCCTAGCATGGCCAACCATGCTGTGAAGGAAACTTACTGCTGGTACAAGTTTCCCAGCCTTGGGCTCTCAAGTTAGTGCCCCCAAACTCTCCAGGTTTCACCTGGAGAACTACTCCTTAACTACTCCCTACCCTTAAAGCTCCTTTCCCAGCTGCAGGGAGCAATATCCATGACTGAGATAATCCATTAAGGAATACCAGGAACACAGCAGATGGACAAAACATTGTTGATGTGCTAGCAGACTTTTCTTGGCTAGAAGACATCAGCTCAAAGTGGGATGACAAACCAGAAAGACAAGTGATAGCTACCATGAATTTTCTCTCTCCAATATGCAGAGATCACCAGTACCAACAAAATCCAGTAAGGAAAAACCTTTTCCTTTCCTTTCACTCTTTGCATTTCAACTCCTAAAAGCCAGCTGCCTGATCCACAGCATATCAGAGGCCAGGGTGCCCTATCCTTGTTCACATGCTTTAAAGGTTCATCAGCAAGTGACTGGAGAGCCCAAGCAAGAACAGGCACATAAGGTCCTTGAGAACTCAATACGTCCTTGTCCTCCAGCAATAGTAAATGAACATTGTTTCAGGCCCTCTTCCAGCCAGGCAGCTAGTTAGCTCTGCAATTCGGGGAAGTTTTGCTGCACTGCCCATTCTGAGCAGCCTGGGCCATAATGTGCCAGGACTTACTCCACCTGCTCGGTGGCACTGACAGAAACAACTCCGTGCCAGCAGCAGTTTGTGGAACAGAACTACAGATGTGGTAGTTCAGATTTCCAGGAAATACCAGCCTAGGGCCCAAAGCTCTCAAGCTCTAGAACCTAAACCACAAACCATCTGGACCAATGCAGGCTCTGTAGACATAGGCAGACATCAAGTGCCAAACAAGAAAGCCACAGGCTGTCTATGTGTATCAAGTGTTCCTGGTGTCTCCTGCTTTCTCTAAACAGACTGAAATTGTATTGGAATCATCCTGTACCAGCCTACAGGGAACACAGACAGGATCTTAGAATCCTTTTCATTCCTGGCACAAGAAGGCAGGAACCCTGCTCTCAGCTCCTTGCTGATGGAACAAGTTATTTAAACAAGGTTGCTATGCCTGGGAAATGCATCAAATTGATGAGTCCAAATATGAAAGGAATTTTGTTCAGGCATTGTAGAGAATCCTTTGATGCCGCTCCGTCAATTTCCACATTCTTCAGAACACAGAACAGTTTCCATTACTTTTTAAAAAAGCTATTTGGTTGGATTTTCCACATTTTACTCTTTTCTTGCCTGCTAGAAATCCAGTCATGAGCACTGACATCCTGATATCTTCACAAGACAAAAGCTTACTAGCTGGGAAATGGAACTATTGAGAAATAGCAAAAACAAGCTGATTTCTTCCTTTGATTTTGATTTTTTTGTTATTTATAAACAAGCTCAAGACAAGCTTAACCTCTTCTCCCCAACAAAATAAAATCTTATAGAGTTTTCACGGGGTAGCCCAGAAGGATCAGTTCCAGATAATTCAAGGATGTTGCACTCAAAGTTGAGAGCATCTCCACTTTCAAAAGCAGAGGGATTATTCATGTGAGCAAAAATAGCTACTGGAAAGAGTTTTAGAGTTCAAAACAGTTGGATACTTGAAATGAACATCAGACTCAAAGGGAGAAAGGAAATAAAAACCTGCTTAAAGACAATTATCTGAAGTTCAGTGTAGCCACAAGTCCTGTCATCCTGTTTGGAGAGAGCACCAAAACCGAAAGGAAGAGCTAAGCTGCTGCCCTCTCCAACGTGCTTCACACCCAGACTGAGGTGCCCAAGGGATGCTAAGAACCAATCTTAGCTTAGTCAAGAAAGGCTTGGTCAGACAACATCAAATATGCTTAGGGAGAAGTATATCTCCTTAATAAATTCATTCTTCTCAGGATTATCCTACCCCAAGGTTTCCGCTCTCCAGCGTTGCTAATTCCTGCAGGGAGGGTGGAATTGTCTTTGAAAGTATGGGGGAACCCTCTGCCTGAAATGGTTCCAAGATGCTCTTAGAAGTGACTTTCAGGAGAAATGCCCTTCAGCTTCCCCAGCGCAGCTGAAGGGATTCTAGACAGTAGGGGGGAATGACACCAACGATGGCTTGAGATTGTGTGTGTGCGCGCAGAGAGGGGGATGGACAGAAGGAGTTTTGCCTTCTTTTCTTCAGCTTTCTCTGAATTGGCCCACACACGCTTTAAATGGTCCAATAAAAAGATACAATTTCTTTACCTTTCCAGCTCTGGGACCCTGTGAGTTTTTGTTGTTTGGGTTCCCGTAAGGTTAAGTTCAGAGGATAAACTGACACGCTGGGCTATGGGAAAAAGCCAGTTTCTTCAAATAAAGCCACAACGGTGCAAAAGAGACCCTGCTGGGGCTTTTATTTGGGAAAACAAACAGAAATGGCACCAAGCCCTTCTGCTTTACGAACCAATTTAACTATAAAACCAATGTTCTCCCTCTCGGGGGTGAGGAGGGGAAAGAGACAGGACATGACAATAGCCCAAAACCTTGGGGGGAAAAAATAGGACAAAAAAGGTTGTCTGTCCCCTTTTCTTTCTCGCCCATGGCTCCTTTTCTTAGCACACGTGTGTTCTTGTAAAAACGATTAGATTGCAATTTGTATAACATGGTGACCCCCAAATTCAGACATTTAACCCCTTTTCTCTGCAAAGAATGTCAAGAATGTCTTCCCCGTCTTTCTTTCCAACAGGAGGAGTAGGGGGGAATTCTCTCAAACTGTGATTTCTTGGGGGAAGAGAGAAAGAGGGAGGCGAGGAAAAGAAGCAGGGAATTCTTAGAGCCTCTCGCCTTTCGCCCCACTTGTGTGGGAACAGGCGTCTGCATTGCTCCCTTTCTGGACAGGGCTCCGCAGGTCTCCTTTAGAGGAGAGACAAAAAAAATGGAGAGCCCAAATCAAAACAAAGCCATCTGTTTAAATGAGCTACCGCTAGCCAGTGGCAGAGGGGGTTCCTCATTCACTCCTTTCCATTCTTCTCTCTTGCCTCTGTTGATTCTCTCTCAACCCAGGGAAAAATAAAGATTGCTTTTGCTTTGGCTCAGGGGGATGAAACTGATTGATGCGCTTGGAGTGTCCAGCCCCCACCCACGCTCTCCAATTGTTCAGGGCCTTGTAAAGTTGTCATAAATACGCCTGAACAGGAGTGCAAAGGCCACAGTGTGCCCTGGACATGCACACATCCAAAGGGCAGGAACTGGCCTTGCGCCCATCTGCGGTCAGCTAGCGCCAAGACTGCAGTAAGGAGGAAGGGATTTAGGATAAACACCTGTACATCCTTTCTTAACGGGGGGGGGGGGGGGGAACACACACCAGAGTCCTCCAACTAAAGGAGGGCAGATATCCCCTTAGGATTCAGAAAGGTGATGATAAAGAAATAAAAATCAAAGAACCACAGCGATCCAAACTGTTTGAGAACACATGCAGGTCATGGGAAATACATAGTGTGTCCACCCAAGACTGAAATGATCCACTACATCCAAAAGGGGGAAAGCTCAGAACACAGCAAAACTGCTAGGACAAGCAGTCACCCAAGAGACAGTTACTCAAAACCCAACCAGCATTCTCCAGCACTGGCCCCAGGAGACGGGTCCTGCTTCCAACAATGCCCAGGATCTCATATCAAAGCAATCAAAGCCTATAGTTAAGAGCTGCAGAACAGGGACAGGAATTTCCTTCCTACCTTGTCAAGTGATTAACTCATGCCTGAAGGCTAGAGTCATGCTGACATCCAGCCTTGCTTCTCAAGTCACAGGTGGGATAGGTAGTCCCATGAAGAATATCTGCTTGCCCAGATTGACACCTGAACTCTGTCCTAACCATGTCACTGAAATAAAGAGATTCTAAATACAAAAATAGAAAACCAAAAAGCAGTCATTGGGTCAAAGTGATTTAATATAAGCAATTCAATGGAAAGTTTTGGCTGAAGAGTAGAATTCATCCTCCAGTAGACCTCGCTGTGTTACCTCACCATCCTGTCTGAGTTTGGAGAAGGCACATTCATATTCCTGAATAACCACAGGTCGTACAAATGGGAACACTCATAATTGATGCTTCAAAAAGAGTAACCCAAGTTATTTGCGTAGGGATGGCTGGTGAAAACAGCACAGCAAAGGACAAGCAGGAGAGCCTCTAGAAAAAAAAAAAAGTGAGCAGCTATTTGAGGAAGAGGAAATATCAGTGGTTCATCTCACTGCAGTGAGCAGAGGTAGTAAAAGGTGCATAGTTGCTTCTTACGTAGTGATCTGAGGCAAGGAGGGCCCTGAGAACTGTTTAATTCGCTCCTGGAAAAGCTTCGAAAAGGCTGTTGTAATTTAAAGACTATTCAGCCAAGGCAGAGATGCTGAGGAAGAAACTCAAACCTGAAAGGAGTGTGAGGCTTCTTTTCTGTTAAGCCTAGAGAAAACTTTTTGTTCCAGCAAGAAATATATTTGGCATGACCAATCCACAGAAAAGCAGAGCGGGAGAGGCGAATCTAGATCTACTGCGTGATATTACAATTCTTCTGTACACAAAATTTTGTGGAAAAAAAATGCCAGGATATATGCAATTGCTCCTCTCTCTTATTACACTGACATCTCTGCGTTCAAAGGCCTAGGTACAGACTACCCACCCTTCTTGGACTTGGTTATCTTCTCTTTTGATTTAGCAACTTCAATGCTGAACCCCATTTGCAGCTTACACCATTATCATAGGTGTACCAAAGAGGGCTGAAAATGAGTTTAAATTCTATAGTTCAAAGCTAGAGAGAGAAGGGTCCACTATAGAACTTGTTTTAGAGTTTTACAGTATAGGGCTAAGAAATCTGCTCATGTATCTAACTCCAAGCCTCTATTAAAAAAAAAAAAAATGAAACAAGAAAAGTATCATTAGTGATGATCAGGTTCTACCAGTAGCTCTCTCGGCTCCATGCTCATGGTGACGCCTAGCACCATATGCTACAGCATACAACTAGGATGTTTAACTCTCTATCTTGCACAGCTGCCCAGTTACATTTGCTGATCAAGACCAATACAAGGAGCAGAAGTTTCCAAACCCTCCTTCCTTCCTGATGATTGCTCATGTCCATTTGCTCGGTGGGAATAGGGAATCAAAGTAGTGCAAATCAAGATACAATGAAATTTGGAAGCTGGTGACTAATTCTCACCCACCCTGCTGCACAGGCAGGCACAACCTAGCAAGCCCCTAGGAGGCTCCAACAGGAAAAGCTTGCAGAAATCAAGCAGCAGTGAGTTAAATTTAAGCCTTCTGCTTGTGGTGGCAATGTTGTGTTGCTCTCAGGAAGACAGACCACAACGTGACAGCACTACTAGCAAATATGGATCACAAACTGCTCAGCAGTTGCTCATCTACCCTGCAAGCCTTCTCCCCACTCCTCTATTGCACACACCAGGGATACCTGAGTCTCCCTCTCCTCTGCTCCCAAGCCACTTTCATGCATCCTCTGCCTCTCACCTCCCCAAAAGGTGAGGACATCAAAGACACCTGCCTTGAACACCTGAAGAGCCCTGACAGCCAAGAAACACAACTCTGTATCTTCCCCTTCCACGCTCACACTTTTCCCCCCCCTTCTCCATCCCTTTGAAAAAGGTGGCAGAGATAAATGGAGACCAAAGCAGCAAGAAAAAGCCATAGCTTTGGCCCACACCCTGCCTATTACTTAAGGGGGAAGGAACTCTTCCGAAAGAGGAGAAAAAAAATGTGCTCAGACACAATGGCTCAAAAGGCCAGGCAGCAAACCGGGCCACTTTGTACTGCTAACAAGGGAAACCTAATTACAGGAAGAGGGCAAAGAGGGACAGATAAAAGGGATACAAAATTTCAACATCTGTTGCCATAAAGGGATAAGAAGTGGGGAAACGCAAAGTGTCAGTTTGGTGTCAGTGACGGCGTAAAGCCACTTTCAAAGGGCTCAGGAGAGGGAGAAAAACCTAAAGAGAAATTAGAGGGTTCTTAAAAAAAGAAAAAGAAAACCCACACTCCGCCAAGAATGCTTTCAAAAGCAGGGAGGAGATAGACAAAGACTGTGTGTTTAAAAAGGTAGAGGAGCTGGGGTGGTTTGCAGGCCACAGCTAACTTTGGCTCCATTTACACGATGGCTTTCGATCCCTGGGCCTGTCACCTTGCGTCACAGGAAAGGAAAATGCAGGATTTGTGCATTCCAAGTGTTCACAGCATGGGGACTGCCATATCCGACTGATCATCGCTCCATGCCAAACATCAAGCTTAGCAGAACAGCTCCGAGAACTGCTGCAAAGATTCCTCTGCAGTGTCATACCCTGAGCAGAAGCATCCTTGAGGTGTTTGTCTCCTAAAGACAAGCAGACCACCATGATGTACTAGGCAGCAACAATTCTCTGTAGGCAAAGCACAAAAGTTTTGGACCTGTTACCAGTGGTGTGTCACCCTGGTCTCCTAAAAGAGATAAGAGGTGGGAAAAGAAATAAAAGCAGATTGGGAAGAAGCTTTTCTTCTCTCACTCATCCTTCTCTAGCTGGTGTGCTGAGCCACACACCAGCACTGGCCGATGAGACGGGAAGGTCTGTGCCAAGATAGGCCAAAGACAGGTGCACTTGCACAGAGAGCACAGCAGGAGGGGACTCCACAGAGGCAAGAGGCCAAGGAGTCATCAAAACTCAATAGTTGATGCAAGGACACAGGTTGGTATCCAGCGGCCTTTACCACTACCTGTTCCCCTTTCCTGTGTACACCTACAGCCACCTAAGAGTTACTCACACTGCCCTCACCTTGATACTCCGTACTAAGCAGCAAGAAGCATTATCACCAGATCGCAAAGTAATCTGATGGTACAATGTAGCATCTGTGAGGTGAGAAATGTCCTCTAGAGCAGTAGCCAGCCAGCTTCAAAAGCAAAAAGAAAAAAAAAAAAAAAGAAAAGAAAAAAACTCCTTCATTACAGGAGAAAGGGCCAGGTGTGGCAGCAGCTGGAATTTCAGCCATCAGAGACAGTGTCTTGGCATTACGCGGTCATTCCCCTGCTTTAGACTCCCTTTGACAATTGCTTGTCGCTGCCTGTTTTGGCTTTGATCCGACACCATCATCCAAGTAGAGTCAGAAATGAAAGACAGTTGTGGGGGTGGGATGCAGTAAGAGGCGTTTCCTTTCCCCACTAAAAATTTCCTCGCCTCAAAACTCAACCATCCTTTTTCAAAGCCCAGAACATGTTTCCAGGTGAAGACATTATCCCTTTCCTCTCCGAGGGATGAGAACAGCTGCCCCAGGGTCAGAGAACAGCGAAGGTCGTAAATACGAAAACACACCATGACCAACAGCTACAAGCATCAGCCAAGGACTTATCAGGCCTGGAACTAAGAAGATCAGTACACAAAAGGTTATTTAAGCTTTAAATCCTTTTGTAGCATGTTCCAGCTCTCAGCTGTGGGGAAAAGACCACCTACCCCAAGGGAAGAGAATGCCACAGGCGCTGCTGCACTATTACTTACTCACACTCATGTACACAAAACCCAGCTATCTAAACTGACTTTTAGGTCTTGAAAAACACCAAAGATTTAAGGCAATGCTAATGAATCCTGTAAAGAACATGCCTTAAGCACCAGACTCTCCCCTGGCTCATTTTGTGAAGGAGAAATTGTTCAGTTTCTGCTGTTAGGGGCATATCTTTACCTTGTTCAGCCTCTGCAGATCAGACTCCAGTCCTTCTTGACCACAAGGAAAGGATAAATCAGCTAACTTGGAGGACCTGGGTAGAGCCTGACTGTCTGCCAGACTTTGTCAGAATATAGTTGGCACAGGAGCAGCTTTTCAATTCTGTGCAACTCCAAGATTTTCAATTTCCCTGCCATACTCCCACTTCTGGAGTGTCAACATGAAGACAATGTGCATAAGTCCCAAAGCAAGAAATCAGTATTTCCTGACGAGACTGCTGGAGGCCCTAAAAACAAGTCCACAGCCTTGCTTTTTGGCTAGGAATAAGAACAGTTTATGGAGAAGTCAAGAGTTGCAGGGACCATGAACATCACACCAAGCCACACCAAGCTTCCCAAGAGGCCAAGTGCCAGTGTCCCTGGCACGCTTCCCACACCACCTCTGCCTGACACACGCTGACAAGACTCCCAGGCCATGCACGGGTACCGCACAGGAAGAGCCCCAATGGCACAGTGCATTACAGCTGTGACAGGTGAGGAGGGAAAAATAAGTTTGACACTCCAGCCATTGCAAACAGAGGCCCAGTGGGCTAGATTGCCTTGGCTTTTTTATTTGTCTGTCACTCAGGCTTTGACGTTATTGAAAGATCAAACTCCGTTGTGCCTGTTCATTACCTTAATCCTATTTTCTACACGGCTTTATTATCTCTTCAGGCTTCCTTGGGAAAGAGTGTCAGAGAGGTGACCCTCTTCTCCTCTGCCCCAGTCTATCTTCCTCACTCCTGTTGGATGCCTTTATTCAAGAAAGGGCAGGAGGAATGATGGGCAAGGGTATCACAACACAGCCTGCACCCTTTGGAATACTCCAAAGGCAGTATCAGGTCACTATCAAACAGGCACCATGGCTGAATACACCTGTGCTGCCTTTTCCTCTCTAGTTTGTCCTTTGCAGGATGCATCTTTTCCCAAGTTGTAAATTTTATTACATCAGAGAAAAAAGAAACAAAGTTTATAATTGCATATGATGCAACGGACTCAGCTGAGCAATCTAAACTACACAGTAGAGGACAATGTCCTCAGACCAGCCCTGCATCCACTCCAATGCCCCTCTACCTCCTTTTCTTAAACACTGCTCTGCTAATACCCCTCAAGCCCCTTCTGCCACTGCCCCCTCCACATTTTCCCAGCTCACCCCAGCCCTGACGGCACTCCCTTGATAAACTGTGCCGTGCCACTCCTACCAGTCTTGGAAAGCTGAGCTGCTCTTCCATAATCCCATCAAGTATTTGCTATCTGTCCATCACTACACAAACCGGCCCCAGGCTGAGAGTCTCAAATTTGTCAGCAGTTGAGTCTCATGTCAGGCTTTGAGCTCAACATCTCCCCAGTTGCTAAGGTCAGCACCTTCACCAAACAGAAATTACTTGGCAGCCTCAAATCAGAGGCCACGACAATTAACCTCTGATGCTTATTAAGACAGGAGGAAGACAACATGCCTAAGTCATTTCATTAGATAACCTCTTGCCACCTCTTACTTCTCTGAGCTACTGGAAGCACCAGCCAGGACAAGAGGACTACACAGCCTGCATTCACCTTTAGCTTCTCCTCACTATAGACCAGTGAGAGAATGGGAGGATGCAGATCACCTTCTGCTCTCTCAAGGTCCTGGTTAAAGCATGGAGTAAAGGAGAGGAAAAGGAGGGTGTAATGGGTATTTTCTAACTGAACATAACTAAGGAGAAGAAAACAGATATAACACAAGTATCTTCATTAGGCGTTAAGGATGGTTGTATGCCATTAATTAGGAAAGCTGGAAAGAAACAGCATTGAAGAAGAGAAACTATACACCCATGGAGGCTTCCTGACAAATGGAGATGAGTACAGCTGTGAAATTAGACACAAGAACAGTCATTCCTGAGCTGGATGCCTCTCAGTGAGCTTAAGCAAAACCCATGGTAACAGCCAGCCAGGAACTGACTTACAAGAACCAGTTGTTAGTCAAGGTAGTCACTTCCGTCTTCCCTGGGCAACAACAAGAAGTGCCAAGCTGAGCCAGGCTTATCTAAGACAGAAATACACCAGTTTGGAAGCTGGGCTTAGGCTCAAATCCACATTTTTCCCCCCAGACTCATTTTCTCACCTTCCAGTCATCACCATCATCATTCTTTCTACTGCTCTACACAACCTTCCTGTTTCTTCTCTTGGACTTTATAATCTGGATAGCCCATTTCAAGGGAAGTTACCGTACCAATATCTTCCCCCCTTAGGCACACACCTTTCCATGCCAAGTGGGTTCTTCCTTCAGATCTCATCCTTAATCTTTTTTTTTTTTTTTTTTTTTTTTTTTTTTTTTCTCTCCTACATGGTATGGGATCATTCTTGCAGTCCATCTCCAGCACTGCATTTCCCCTGGTTATTCACTTCTCTCAAATCAAGTCATTCTCCATTACCTGGAAGTTCACTTACCTCTCAAAGTCCCAGATTCTCAGGGGGGAGGTGTGTCCACAACAGGCAGTCCCTGTCACAAATGAGCTGTAAACAAAATAAGACAAACAGCTTACAAATCTTCAAACTTTCTCTGTCATTGGCCTGAACTTCTAATCAAGCCATGATTGCTGAGACTCAGCAGAAAATATACACACATCTGCGAGCGTAGAGGGAAAGCCTAGGACAGGAACAGCTCCACTTCCAATGGCACTTTGAGAACAGCTAGCACAATACTCAGGACATCTCATATACTGCCAGCAAAACCATGAGCTGCTGATAGACCCAACAGAAAACTTGCTGTTTATGTTATTTCACATTGTGCTTCTGTGTGTTGGCAAATTCCCAGCACAATCATGAACCGGCTGCAGCACCTCAGGCCTAACAACCACAGAATGATGCAGATTAGAAGGAATCTCCAGAGGCTTCCAGTTAACCTGCTCAAAGCAGGTCCAGTCTTAAAGCTGGATCAAGTTGCCTGTCCACTGCTTGAACTTGCTGCAGTACAGACACAATACCATAACTCACTTGCAACATTATTTCACTCGCACTTTCTGCCAGGCTCCATTCCAAAATCCTCCCTGGCAATACTGCAGTCTATGCTGCATGTATTGCCTACAGAAATCACCTGCTATCCGGTGGCCTTGACCTCGCTGATAAGAACTAACCTTTGAACCCAAAAAGCAGGAGCGCATGGTACTGTGGCTCTCCACACCACACTGCTTGCCTTGTGCCAGCTTCCTATCCTCAGACTAAATAAGAGAAACCAGTTCACACAAAGATTTCTAAGTAAGCTATAAATGACCTCTCACAAAGCAATATTTATTACAGTTACTGAAAATAAAATGCCAAAACTATGTTTAAATCATTGTAACAAGGATAGCACAAATGCAGGAAATGGTTACTACTTTAAATACAGGCTAGCTCTATGCTCTGTCTAAACATCTTCTGCAGCAGAGCATAGAAGATGGCAGCTGAGAGAAGAAAGTAAAATAAAAAATGTCCATAAAAATAGCAATATTTAAACATTCCTTTGATCCTCTAAAACATTCTTCTTTTGAGGTTCAGAAGCTGTCTCCAAGACCTAAATGCATGGGAATGGGTTCTTGTAATCTCAACTCCTGTGACAAGTACAACTGCTGGTGTTAGAGAATACTCCAGCAGCAAAGGTGGGAACACACACTCAACTCCATCAAAGCCACGGAAGAGCCTTGCAGAAGCACGGCCAGAACTCCAGGCTCTTTCTAGTGCTGGCTTTCAGCAAAAGCTCTCTCCAAATCCTAAGGCTGAAGTAGCACTGCCAAGCATACTATGCAGAAGAGGCAGGCAGCAATCTCCACACTATCCCAAACAGCTATGAGAACCGAGGAAGCGCCACTGCTACCAAACGCTCCTTTTCCTGGTCATTCCCCTCCTCCCCAATCACACAGACCTGGAGGTGACTGCACAAGCACCACGACCCTAGCTGCCATGTCGGGGTGAACTGAGCCCACAGCACAAAGCTGGAGCTATTTCAGACAGTCTCCAGCCAGGCTGCAAACTCCTGGGTTTGCTGAGAGCACATGTGTAACAGGCTCAGTGTGCACAGGGCTCCCTGCATATATGATCTCAGAGTGCACACATGTACCCTTCCCCATGGAAATTTCTGACCAAAATGTGAAAATCCAAGGGAAAGTTGCTTTAGAAGTCAATTCCCATTCCTGAGCAATAGCTACAAGGGCCAATAAGGAAGTGGGCAACATTTTACATTTAGACACAAGGTTTCTGCTCAATCCCTGCCTTCCCTCCACCACACTGCAGGACAAGAGCGAGTGCTACCTATCTGCCAGTATCTCCCATCTCAGGGAAGACAGGACTCGCTCCAACAGCTTTCCAGGTCAAACCTCATGCCTGGAAAGCAACCCTTTGGTCAGGGAATCCCTCAGCTACAAAGCTAGGTGTTGGGTTCTGTCCCTCCCACCCCAAACATAATCCATTAATAACTACTAAAGCCAATTACTGTGGTTAGAAACATAATAGCAGCCAGGGAGTCACTCAAGCAGGCAATTGGGTGCTTAAGATTTTTCTTTTGGGGGACAAGCTGACTCTGTCCCTGCAGCAAAGGCCCCCACATGGGAGCCGGGCCCCTTTGTACAGAAGGTATGCAACAAGGCTTTGATGGTTGCCACAGGTCTAAATTAGCATGGAGGCACACCAACAGGGAGAGAAAGGTGGGAGGAACAGCAAGGCCTAATCTCTGCTCATGCTGTCAGTTCTGGACTTCAGATTTGCCTCCTCATCCCCTCCTCCAAAAACCAGAGTGTTAAATGAAGAGATCTTTCTCTGGCATCATGCACAGGCCTTGAGGCCACAAACAAGTCTCTTCTGGGTAAAGCTGACTGTTCAGACAACAGGAATTTTGTCTCATACTTTAGCAGGATCAGGTTTGCAGGCCTTATCTTTACCAGGCGGGAGCCCATTAGCAAGCAGAGATAAGACTTCTCCCCAAAGAGCAAGGCACCTTCACTGCTAGGATTAGATAGCAGGACCAACAAGGCAGGCACAAGGAAACAGTCCCTGTTGAGAGGCTGCCAAAGCCTGAGAACGAACAGAGCTTGGAGGCTGGATTCCCAGAGAATGAGACAGGGCCCCTCACCCCCTGTCTGGTCTGCAGTCAGACAGCTTCACTTCTCAAGCCTGCTGTGACTGGGTACCTTGCACTTCAAGCTTTGGTAGGTGTGAGACAACACACGCATTGGACCTAAGGATGCACAATTCTGCTTCAAAATACTGTCCAGAGCTATATAAGCAGGGCAGCGTTAAGACTCACTTGTTCACTAGCTTAGCAAATGTTGCTTATTTTGCCTGCTGATATTTGAAAGAGTCCAAGAGACTACCTTGGGAAGAGAAAAGCACGATGCACCACATGAGTTAGCGTAGCCATGACTTACCTCTCTCAATTATGTATGATACTACCAATATACACAGACACTGACTGAATGAATCCAATCAAATCCATATCAAATGCAAGCTGTAGATAGGCTTGGGGATGCAAAATTTATTTCCCCATTAGGCCTTCTCCTGCCCTGTGAAAGCTGCCAGGCACGGTGAGTATGAGCTTCTTCCAGAGGCTCCTCTACGGGGAAGATAAGCACCACGGCAGGGCTACCACAGCTGGCTGTGTCATCGTGACAGGGATTCCCTGGGACGCAAAAGCAATAGGAAAGCCAGTGTAGCATTTCTACCTCTGCTGTGCCAGGAACACTGGGACTTTGCTGTGTGCTTGGACGCACATACTTCACGCTCAGGCTGCTTCTGCTGCTCAAAGCAAGGCATTTTCCATCTGAGATCCTGACATTCTTCTTCCCCTTTAAAACTCTGCAGTGGGGGAGGCAAAGCCTTCTCCATGCCACAGAAAAAGCATCCCATTAGAGATCATCTCCTTCAATAGGAGCTGAGCCAGGGGATCTGAGAAAGCGTGCATATTTTGGCAGCGATACTGGAAGAAACACAAGAACTTCTCTCCATTCGACTGACTTGAGGCCATTACAGATCCCATGGCATTTCTGGCAACAGCAGCAGGGCGCTGGCTACACTCCAGTGACGATGATCCCACCCTTCCTCTTAAAATGCTGACCCCCTCCACCGCCTCCAGTTTCACCCCAGCCATAGCCTCCCTCTTTATGCCATCCCGGACAGAGCACTGCCAGATAGGACTGCTGGGAAGGGAAAGCTGCACATCAGTCGTTCCCAAGGGACAGTTTGTCCTGAGGCTTGGAAATGGCCTCAACTCCAGAGATGCAAACGCTGTTGTACAAAACAACCTCTCCTCACCAACAACTCAGCTTCGGAGCTGAGCAGGTGATTCTGGCTCTGCAAAGTCATTGAGGAGACCTGGGTGAAACCTGTCCTTTCTAACCTCTTCTCTCCACACACTCTGCATGTTCTAGGCTCATGCCCTTCCCCTGCACTGCAAACAGATTGCTTCCCAAGTCCTGCTCTGCTCTTCAGGGATTTCAAGTCCAGAATCTGCTTGACACGTGCAAGAGCCTGTTCCTCCTTTGCATGCTCCCCCGCCCCTTGGAATTGGACATCGTTGTTCCATTTTGGAGACTATTATATAGGGAGACGCATCGGAGCAGGAAACAAAGAAGTTATTACTTGACAGAGCCCTGCAGCTGGGAATGTGGAAGGCGGGGGAGCGTGGCGAGGGACAAAAGGGGTACCCAAGGAGACAGGACAGGGGAACTGCAGTAGCATCATGAGAGCAACAGACAGCAAGAATAATGCGAACAGAGAAAAGGGTTTTTTGCATGTTTCAAAAAGAAGTCTTAAGCAGGGTAAGAAAAGAAGCAGCAGCAGGTCCCAAAGGAAAAGTGGAGAAGAGGAGGGAAGGCAGTTGATGCTGACAGTGCCGCGGGTTAAGCGCACGGGTCTGTGGGTTTGTGCAGCCTTTGATTCAGTACTGACACGCTTTGGCAAGGCAGGCCACCGGAGCTGTCAAACCCTTCACCAACGTGCCCATCAATTGCATTCAGCTCTCCCCGACCCGCACTGGCATTTTAATTACTGTTGGGTAAACTAATTTGTACAAATGAAGGCAACTCTGCCTAATAGAATATGCAAGCTCTCTGACCTCTGACAGGCAACGACACAAGATACAAAGGAGGCAGAGGAAGGCTTTTTATCAGAGCCTTATTACTCTCTATTACTCCAATTAGTTAAGCTCCAGTGCTCCTAATTGGGGGAAAAAATTGCAATTAAATCAATTTTTGATGGGCTGAAAGTGGGTTACCGAACCGCCCTGCCTGTGAAACACTGATATTATAGCAGCAAAGGTCAAAGTCTTTGTCGGCACCTGTGGGGCCCCCACCTCCCCCTCTCTAAGCCCCTCTGTGCCCCCCCCCAACACACGCACGCAGTCTGCTAAGGCGAATCATTAGAACATGTCATGTCTTATCGTGCCTGCCACCGTCCTGCTAACCTCCTCAGTTGACATCATTACAGAAGGCAACTCCTCTGGCATGAATACAGTGCTAAGGTCACACAAACTTGGAGGAGCCCCCGCTGAAGGGCCCGGGAGGCTGGGGAGAAGATGCAATAGTAACACGATTGTGAAGGGCAGGAGAGAACCCGGTGCCGCGAGTTTCGGCACCTCCAGCTCGAAGCCTCTCCAGTGGCCGCAGTGCTTTCAAACATGCAGAGACAGAGGGAACACATGGAAGCAGGTGCTGCTTCCCCAGCGACCAGTCGCTTATGAAGGAAAGGGCAGAAAATGTGGAGGGACAGGAAGAAAAAAAGACAAAAATATCACTCTAGTGCTTCCTTCTCCACAAATGAGCGGGCATCACTGACTAAAAAAAATGCTGCTTGGGACAGATCGCTCTAGCCCCACTTGGCTCCTGTTGTGGGAGGACCAGGATAAGCACCAAATCAAGCACTTTGAGCATCTCGAGGGTAAAACAAGGCAGCTGGGCTATGCAGTGCCAGCTCAATAACTGCAAACTGAACAGGCAGCTGGAATACATGCACTACAAGCAGATCCACAGAAATGTGCTTCTGCATATGAAAACCAAGTTGCAAGCATTTAATCTTGATCCTGCAGGAAAACCAGGGCTGTGACCAACCACATGAACTAAGGTCTAATGGGTTGTTATACGCAACAGCAACCTCAGGCAGCTCTGCTTTTGCAGGGTCACCATTCAGGTAGAGAACCCACCTACAGCTTGGCATGTGTTCAGAGGACAACATCTGTGTTTGGAAACCTCAAAGGTTTCCTCTGTTTTAAGGCTTCAGTCCTCTTCTCCAAAGCCACTAACAGATAGCAGCCTAACTGAAGGGGAATGGAGCTCTATGAGCGAGCAGCAGACCACCCAGAACCAGGGCACAAAACTGGAAGACAAAGCAAGTCTGTAGGATCAAGCTAGGAAGAGTATCTATAGGAAACTGAACAGTCCCTGGTGCTGATCATGCTCTCTCGTCTACAGCCAGGACCTTGCCAAGCTTCTCCCTATCTTTTCCCCTCCACTGTCTAACACCACAGAGATCTCTCTTAAAAAATAGCTATTGCCAAGGCAATACAGGAAGCACTTAAAATGGTGGGAGAGAGAAGATAGAACTACAAGATCTAAAATAATGATTAGATAACATTTCCTTAAGTGAGCATTCTTTTTAAACAGGAAAGTGAAATTATTTGCAAGAAAATAAAGAATTAGATAATTGCAGAACATACAGTATCTCAAAGGCTAAAATATCGCACAGAACCAGCAGTGAAGCTGTTCAGCCACACTAACTTTCTAGTTCTTCAGGGTTCCTTTTTGAGCAGGAAACAGGTTGAAATATATTTAGAAGAATGAAGGCAGGAGAGACGAACACACAAAGTCAGGAGGAGTCCCTAAAGACACTAAAGGCTGCCAGATTAGTCAGCCAGATGTGACAGCCCCAAGAAAAGACAGTATTTCCTCCTTTGTTACTGAAGGAAGTTACTGGAGGTCTCATTTTGTCTTCTCTGAAGTTCGGAAGAATTTGCCACTGGGGAACTGCTCCTTTATTCTTCTCACTTCCAACAGCACAGCCTCAAATACATCAAAAGGAATGGAGTAAGCAAGTGACCAAAATCAGCTTCAGTTTGCGCCCCTCTCTCTCTCTCTCTCTCTCTGAGCCCAAGGCCAGCAAGGTCCCTTGTTGCAGCAGGTTTTCTCAACAGCTTTCCGATGAAAACCTTTTTGTCCTCCTTCTAGGGCACCATCAGAATCCAGACCAAGCCAACAGTTCTCTGGTCAGGATGACCTGGAAGCCAACCAGAAGGGGTATCAGTGGCATAAGGCAGTTGCACCAAAAGTGTGGACACTGTTAATGGGCCCAAAAGTCACTACTTTGTAGAACAGCGAGTGTGGTGAACAGAGATATGTTTAAAAGATAGGATTGAAAAAGCTCCCAAGACTGATGGCATGTGAGGTAATTGTCCACAATCCAAGAAGGGCAGATTGCACCTGATTTACCACAGCTCTGCAATATCCCTCTGGCTTTTGCCTCCAGACTAAGCTCTTCTATATTCTTCAGTCCTACAGGTTCTCCTGTCCTTCCAGTCCCATGCACTCCTACATCCTGCCAGGAAACATCTCAGCTCTGAACCTTCGGTTTCATTTTCAGTGCAAGGAAGAGAAAGTGCATCAAACTCTGTGCATCTGTGCATTTTCTATTGCTGCTCTTCTAGCTAGGCTCAAGGATATGGACATTACATTTTGTTAATGCCTTGTTTCAAGAGCTTGCTGGTGGCAGGGTGTTCTCTGGTCCTTGTGCTATCCATCCAAACTCAGTGTGAAAGAGAACTTGGGTTCCCTTCCACAGTGCCTTGCAGCAAAGCCGACAGCTGGGTCCAAATGCTTGCTTGCTTGTACAATTAGTCTATATTTAGATTTGATAACAGGACTAAGTTGATTTGAGCAAGCAGAGACCAATCACAGCACAACCTCATCTTTGTTCAGCAGTGAATAACATTGCAAAAGAGAACCTGTAGCTGGAAACAAATGACCTGGTTTTCTCCACAAACAGACTGCAGAGCATTGGCACATTTGTTGCTTTCTTCAGCTTTGTGCGTATGCTGCAGTGTGTCCCAAGCATCAGTCAGCTCAGGGTTCAGTCATGTTCCTGATATGCATCGTAAACTGCACACAGAAAAGCTACAGAAAAATTCTGCCCAGCCCTCATGGACGCTCCATCAGAGACTCAGCACAGAAGAGAGCACAAAATGCATAAACACAACTGCATGAACACCTCACCATTTACATCCATTGCTGCTCTAAAAGGAAATGCTGTGCTCTGGCAAGGAGCCCTATAGACAGAGGCACAGAGGCTCATAACTCACATGCTGCCTCCAATGACTGGAAAGCAGTCCCTAGGAAGGACATATTTGCATTTGGAACTGAAGAGCACTGTAGAGATGCTGGTTTGAAATAAGTCTCACATTTGAGGCAAAACATGTGCATTTGACAGCAGAAATGCTTACATCATGGTCTCCCACCTCATTGACTGCACATGTTAGGGTAGATGAAAGTTCAGCTTCACCTCTCCAACCCTCCCACTTGGCCTCTAGCTTCAGGTCCTGCTCCAGAGACCCACAGACTGGAGGAGAGACAGGGATAGAGCTCCCTTTGCAGGAATTCACTGGGGTTACACCTTAAAAGAACTGTAGAGAAACATAACACAGCTGAGAAGCCACTTGTGAATCTAAACACAGGACTACATAAGGAATTAAAAAAATTAAAGATGAAAGATGCTACTAAGGTTACTAAGATGATCTAGTTAGTTGCTACTAAGATTTGTGTTCTGATGAGCTGAAGTGTTTTTTTCTCTTCCTTTGAAAGTTTAGGGAAAACAACCACAGAGAATATCTGCACTGCTTTCACTGCTGTGCATTTCCCCCTCCAACATAATTAGGACAATCTGAGTCCTTTACAGTAACTTATTCCATACTCTCCTCTTGCTCTCTACTACACAGCAGCTCTTCAGACTCTACAGGAGGTGGAGACTCTTGGTAGGTGCCCATGGAACAAGTGCCTCTACCCCAGACTGCTGCACATGCCATCAGCAGTACAGCACAAGCACACTGCAAGACAACTTCATAAAAATCTTCATCCTGAGCAAACACACAAACTCCTTCTTTCCAACTGAACAGTCTGGTATAACGTCTGGCTGGGCAGCACAAGAACACGGTCCCTTGGATGAGATGTATACAAAGGTATTAGACAGCAGACACCAGCTGCTTCTGGGATAAAGCAGGGCATCTACAGGCCTTCAAGTAGGTCAGGCAGATCTCCAAAGGCACCCATGCGCACACTCACCTCTGGGCTTCACATCTAGCATCCATCCCTGCCCAGCTGGGCTCAAAACATTTATGATGACCTCTAGCCTAGTTGGGGAGGACACCCTGAGCCCAGTGCTCAACCACTTCCCCAGACCCAGCAGCTCCCTCGAGCTCAGTGCTTTGGGCCCACACACAGCCTTACAAGCAGCTCTGAACTCCAGCCTTTGCTTTCTCAAAGCCTGCCCAGGTGTAAGGCTCCAGCGATTCCTTTTTCTTTGCCATTTTCCTTCCCTCCTCCCTCTCCCCCTGTCCCCACCAACACTTGCAGGCCACACAGTGAGACGGGAGCTTGGAGTACATGAGGACCACTGCAGCAGTTGTGTTCTTTCAGGCCCCCCTACCCCAAGACAATTTCTAAGAACCATTTCTTACCTTCCCCTCCCCTCTGTAAAATGATTTCTGTTAATTGCCTGGTGGGAATCACTTATAGGTTGGGGAGATTCTCCCCCCTCCAAACACACCCTGGCCCCTAATTGGCTTATTGAAGTTTTAACGGGGCTTTCACCTGGAGAAGCTGGTAATTATTCCCTTCATTCCCCTCTTGCTTGTACCTGTAGCTTCACACTTGGGGCCTGCCTGGCTCCACAGGGGGGACTTTGTTCCCTCTAACTACAGGCCCCACACAAATGGGCCCAGCAGCAGGAGAACGCAGCAAAGTGGTAATTTTCAGCCTGCCGTAATTAGCCAAGGTTCTTTCAGCCCAAAGCGGTGAATGGGGAGGCGGCTGCCGGGGAGGGTGCGCCATGTGGGAACGGCAGGATGGGGGCTGCTCTCAACGGGCGGACAAAGGCGGCTCGAGGGCTCCCGTGTGGGGCGAGCAGGAGGGGGCTGGAGCAGGACGGGCACATTCGGCAGCAGGACACGCTCCAAGAAGGGCAGTTCGTGATATGCACCTTTCCCTAGCCCTCAGAACAGGGCACTGGAGGATGCCAAGGAAAAGCGTAAAGGAGAAAATGCAGGACTGCACAGTAGGAGCATCTGAAGAGGGGAGCTGCAAACAGTGATTCTAGAAAGGTTGATGTAACCTCCACTCCCAGAGCAGGATTCCTAGAAACAGCTTTGCACCAAGACTGAAAAAGGGACCAGGCTTGTCAAGAAGAAGTTGAACATCACAGATCCCAGACAGCAGAGCAAGAACCATGCTATGAACTGAGTGAGAACTCTTGTTATGAAGAAGGTCAAGGAAGAGTCGCTCACATCCTCCAACATCTGCTCAGAAGTGGGCAGAGAACAGCAAAGGCCCCAGGTTCTCTCTTTGCTGAGCCATCTCTTGCTAAGCAAAGCAAAACAACTTTTCATAGTAGAGCCTCATTTTATGCCACCTCTCCTTTTCACTGCAAGTTTCAGGTTCTGCAGAGCCCGCTGAACAGCACTTGCCATATGTGGGCTGGCCAAACCACTTGGCTCCCAGTTCATCACTCTTGCATTGTGCCAGACTGAAGCATTACTTGTCTCACTAACCAGAACCTGGCATCTTGCAGTGAGCAAATACCTCTACTAGTACTTGGGGATTGTTAGAGTTTAAGTTTTCTTTAAATTAGTACAGTTCCTTTTGGGATAAAAAGCTTTTAGTTGGGGAGCTCAGGGCTGTAAGCAAGTTAAATCTGCTCAGCTGATTTGGCAGCCACAGCTCCACTGTACTGGATCTCTCCATTTTTCTAGGAAGCTCAAATCCAAAAAATAGTCATCAAAATTTCATCTTGTGTCCCTTATAACTGAAGCATCCTACTGAAAAGGAAGTTTGCCCCAATGTGAAGTGTTTCTGCAATGAAGAACACAAGGTAAGCAGCCTCCAAGCCAAAAGGAACCTTCTTTTTTCATCAGGGCACCAGTTACATCAGAATGTCAAGCAAGCTGTAGGAGATGACACAGACACAACACACCTGCCAGCAAGGAAAGGAGATTTGGAGGTCATACACAGCAAGGAGACAGGCAGCAGAAACCCCTTGAGTATGGATTTCTGGTGTACCTAAAAGATAAATAACTGTGACCCAATATCATGGCAGTTTGCTTACAAAATGGGAAAGTTACATGATTCCATTCCTCTGATTTCTTGTCAGATCATGTAAAATCTTTCATCTTTTACTGAAGATGCTCAGAGAGCAACACTTTTGAATTTCAACCCAGTATTTTGTGGTCTCACCCAAGCTGCTTTAAGGAATAAGTTCAGCTGGATACTGTGTGCCCTCAGCTCATCTGTACTCAAGATTTCTTCCTTAAAAAGAAATTTTGATACTTTGGAACAGCACATGTTTGACATGAAATCAATGCTGAGAACCAAATTAATCTGAGAACCAGAAACCAAGAATAAATATAAGCAGGCTCTAACTGACCAGACCAATTTCAAGGGTAAGCAAAGGGTATGGCAAACTATTGCCTACAGTTTAGTACAGTAGTAGTGCCTACAGTAGTGCCTATAGTTTAGTATAATTTAGTTAGTATAGTATATATTGCCTATTTGTATTCCATAGCACAGACTCTACAGTAAGAGATTTTTTTTTCTTCTCAAAACACTCTGAGGTAGGAGCAAGGGGAAAAGTAAAATCAGGTGAAGTTTTTACTTATCATTTTGGAGAAAATGTATACATGCCTATGCAGCAAACGCTTAAAGAACCATAATATAAAAGACAACCTCTCCTATTTTATTTTAAACAACTTTTCTCTAAGCTTCAGGATTGTCCGGGCTGATTGCAATATATTTTCAGATGTGGCAATTGGCAGAGTTTCCAAAAACAATTATTGTTTTAAGAAAAAAAAAAAAAATCTATAATGAGAGCTTATCTAAACTTTTCCATTAGAACATATGACAGAAAATGACTTTTCAATAAGACAGCAAACCCCTGCATGCCGGTGAGGTCAGGGGGAGGGGAGAATCCTTTCAGGTTGCCAGAACAGCTAAAACCCAAGAATGTTTCAGCTTAAAAGTAAGGGTGGGTGGGAATCAGTTTTTCTAGTGCCACAAGACTTACCTTTGTCTTATGCTTTTTCTCTCACATACATTCACACCAAATTTAAACCTTAAACCACCACACACAACGTCAGCTCACTGCCAATGGAGTAAAACAGGCACTGTACTTATTTGGATTTACCATGAAGAAACACAATCACTTAAAAACAGCGCTTGACTTTCCTCCATTCCTCTACCATACTCAAACAACTTCCTAATGAAGCCTAAATGAGTTTTCTTATCCAGCAGAGTGAGGAGAAAATTATGCTCAGAGGGGGTTAGGAAGCCAAAGAACAGGAGGTGGAAGGGGCAGTGTGTGCCGGCCCCACATGTGGAGCTGCAGCACAGCGAGGCGCGGAGACACAGGTGCTCTCATGGAGGAGGCAAGGCCTCATCTGCGCTCAAGCCAGCCATGAAATGACTGTGGAGCTTCCTGCTCTGATCATCGCAGCCCCGACACGGACACGCTTGCGACAGCCTCGGCTCACTTACCCTTAAAGCTCAAGGCAGCTTCCTGCTCCCAAGCTCCCTGCGAAGTCATCTGCTTTGGGGGTTTCATGCTAAGAGGTTTTGAAACACATCAGCCATTTGTCCCTAAGCAACCGAGATCCTGAATGAAGCCTCTGCCCTCCATCTGCAAAATCAGGGCATGTTTGGATGCAAGTAAGCACCAGAGTAAGAAATAAAACCTGCCTATCAGGCCAGAAAGCACAGGTCCATCCCCATATGCAGAGAAAGATAGCTAAGATCTCCTTAAACAGCTGATGGCACAATGATGTTTACTGAAGACCACTTCCCACACAGCTCCTGAACTACCCAAAAAACACACTGAGTAAGTTTTGCAGGCACTAGAGCTCAAACCATCCTTATATAATAAAATACAGGTTTGCAACACAAGTATCAATAATCTTCTGTATCCAAATCTGTAACCACAGGCTGGGCAGCAAGGCAGGCCAACAGCTGATGAATTCAAGTGATGATTGAGATTAGCCAGATTAAGATAGGAAAAGGCTTAGGGAAAACAGGCAGCAGAGATAGGAAAAGGATGAGGCAGAAGGAAAAAAATATTATGATTCATGTCAATATATTGAAAAATAAAAATGGCACAAAACAGAAGACAAAGGATTAGGCTGGCGAGTAACTGGGAGAAGGCCCTTTAGACACACACATCTCAATCTCTCTTCTGATATTGCAGAATTTGGTTAATAGTACCTCCACACTCAAGCTTGTCCACCACTGTCACATTCTCCATACTTCTTTCCAGGACACTTTTACCCAAATGGCCTAATGAAGGCAATTAAATGTCAGTACATCAATAATCTCTGCAGAATACTTGATTTGGGACCAAATATGACAAAAAAGTACAAAATAACTACAGAGCCACTTGTTAGGTACAGAAGTACATTCCTCTGCTGTCCCTTGTCTTCAGGCACACACATGACCTTGCTGATTCATTGCTCCTTTGGTCCAAGGACAAGTTTGACTGAATCGGTTGCTCCCCAAGTTTCGGGGCTGCAATCACTGTCAGTCCCTTCAGAGCCCACATCACTGGTCTCAGCGCTGGGGCTACAAAGACAACACAGTTTTGAGCACCATTGGGGTCTCACAGCAAGAGCAAACCTGTTACATCACTGCATCCTTAGCCCTTGTTCAATCTGCCTGGATGTGCAAGCAGGTCCCCATGCAAAGCACAGGTGCAAAACAAGACAGCTGCACCAGGAGAGAAAGACCAAGCAGAGCAAAAGTAGTAGTTTCTGCTCAGCTCAGTCTATAATTGCTTCCTCTGACCAGCTAATTTCTGAGTCTCCATTCCTTTTTTATTTCTTTCTTGGGGGTAGGATGTAGGGGGGCAGGGGGAAGGAAGGGGGAGAAGCACAGATGACCACTAGGCTTTTTTTCCTCCCTGAAGGAAACAAGCTGTTGGGTTCTAGTTTGCAAGCCCCTATGCAGCCCCCACATTCATAAATCTCTGGGACTATCAATCACCTTTGTACAGGTCTCTCTCCTCAAAGGAAATGGGCTCTCTCTCTTCATTAGCTGCCTGTGTCTACCAACCATAGCAGGGCCTCATTTCAAGTCCTCTTTGATGGACGGCTAGATTGAGAGGACCACGTACCTCAATCTCAAAGGAGACAAGGCAAAGATTTACTAATTAGACAGGGCAATGCACATTAAAGGCTAGATTTAATACCCGTCCCAAAATTAGCTCTCTGTCTGTGAAGTACCAGGATGCGTGCAAAGCATGAATATGAGTTTATCCCACACGCAGGCATCTGCAGAGATGCTGAACGCAGCCTCACAAACCCACAGCTCCTCTACATACCCAGGGGCCTGCAACTGTTGTACTCCCTGCAGGTAGCAGGGAAGGCAGAAGAGGCCTTGAAGATCCTAGATAAGGAACGGTACAGGACACAGCAACAACAAAGCCTGGAAAAGACAGACCTCCCAATCTGCCTTTCAGTCTGGAACAGTCTCACACAACTCTGCAAGGAGACCAGAGACAACAGGACCAACAAAGGGTCCAAGCCATACACCCGCATCCACAATTCCACTCCTAACAGACACAACCCTGTGACCCTGGAAATGCTGAGGCTTGGCTGGGAGGCTCTCTGAGATGCTACATTTTAAAGAACACAAGCACACCAGCCAGACTCACAACAACAGATGTCGAGGAGACTTTCCCATTCTTCAGAGGAAACAGTCTCCCTTGAAGCAGCTTGTCTTCCGTTAGCAACTCAGGCTTGAAGATGTTCCTGGGGATAATAGCACGCTCCATGCCACACGCAGAGAGAACAGAGATCCCTCACACTTGGGCTCTAGCAAATTTTGGTTTTGGTCCTGAGCATATTTGCGTGTGTAGGCTTAAATACCTCCACCAAATGGGATACTAAACCAATGGCTGGAGTACACATGAAATGGACGTGAGGAAGACTGGTTTGCAAATGCAACTGCTTTCAGTTTGTCTGCTTCAGGTTCAACTCCTGCAGGTCCTTCAGCTGGGAAGTCATAAGCAGTACATCTGAATTAGCAAATACTACTGTATTCAGGGCTATGGGCAGGCAGTGCACATCCACAGGACTTCTAGCCATAAAACACCAATGGTCTAACCTTACAATCTTTTATTTACAATGACAGGCTGCTCCACAGTTATGGAGTATACCCTCTGCTAGAGTTTTACATGGGTGTAAGCAAGACCTCATCTTTTGAAGTCTACAGGTTTACAAGCTTTTGTTCATAGGCAAATATTAATTCATTGCTCAATAGGAACCTAAGAAAATACTAAAAACTCAGTGGCAAGGTTAAGTTAGAGACTTACATTTACCAGTTCTATAAATTCATACCTCATCCTGTGCATGCAGACTACAGACTCTGTCCAGGGTGAGTGCCAGGGCTGTTGCAAATATCTTTCCCAGTCCACAGGAAAACACCTTCTGTGCAAAAGGACCCTTCCCATAAGGCACCTAGTGAAGCCATGAGACCTTTCCTGCTGGGACTCTGCTATTGCCCTCCCAGGGACATCACAAAGCTCCTGCTGGATACAACAGCTGTAATCAGAGGCAGAATCAGACAGACATGTCTTGGACAAGTGCTCCGCACATCACAGACATGCAGCTTAAGGCAGGTTTGAACAGATTCCACTGATCTTTGTTATAAAATAGTTAACACTATGCTTTGGACAAACTAGTGCATTTTGGATGCAGACTGTAAACTTGGTTCAGCAAGGACTAGTACCAGAAGGTTGTCAACAGCTCCAGCTTCCTCTAGATTTTTCAGTTTTCTTCAGAAAAAAAAAAAAGCAGGATGAAAACTCAACTTCACATGAACAGTCATCACCTCCTGTTCTGCTATCATTCTTCTCCCCACAGCAGACCGAAACCTTCACTCCAATAATTTCAGTCTCTTTCCAGTTCTCTTCTAAACATATTTTTACTTTTAGAAGTACTGGGGGCAGGAGGGAATCCCCTGAAGAGGCCCAGTGCTTCCCTTCTTGTAATGAAACCCTGTAATGGAATGCCCTGCACTCCAATTAGGAAGAAATGCTAATTTTCTCCAGTTGAGCACCCCCTCTAGATGTATCTAATTTGTTTCACTGCTTTCATCTCTCCCCTCCATCGCATTTTCATTTAAAGGTTATGATCTGTTTGTGCCCTTCATGCCGCGCCCTGACAAGACACCCCTATGAGAGGTTGCAGGGGCCACATAGCCCTTCCTAACCCCCTTCCCAAACAAAAAACAAAGCTTTTTTTTTCCCTCCATTGCCCCTTTAAAAAATGCAGAAAGATGAAGGGGAGGGGCAGGGAACTAGGAAGACAATAATTAAAAACAAAACCTAAGCCCCTTTGCCAGTAGGGTTGTTGGTTATGTTTCCAACAAAAAGTTAAAGATCTTCACACCTTGACAAACACTGTTACAAGCAGCGCCTGAGGGGAAAACTACTGCTACTGCAGATCTGTTTTAGGAACAGCTGCCACGCAAGAATACCCTTTTGCAAAAGATTAAGATTTGGTTAGATTTACACTCCTTGCAGGGTTAAGGAATTGCATCCTCTCCCAGTCACTACAGAGATACTCTAGTATAAAGGACAAGCAAGCCAGCTCAGCCATGAGAAAGCCCCAGAACAGCACTTCCGACACCACTCTGACGGGCTATGCCCTGATAAGGCTCCTTTAGATAGCAGGAGCTTGAGCTGGACAGGGTGGACCAGCTCTGTGGCAGCTCTTTGTAGCACCTGTAACTTTGAGCTGCCCTGGTTCTGGCTGGGGACAGGCATGTAAATCCTCCTGGAGTGCATACCTACAAAAGAGCTTTTTGCAAAGGCTATAGCTGTTGCACATGTGAGACATCCACATCACATGCCCTTACAGAACTTAAGGACCTTTTCAACCAAAACAAACAAACAAAAAAAAACCTCAAACCAAAAATATCTCTAGTTGTCATCCTGCCTCCAATTTCTCCAGCATAGGCTCTTTGCATCCTGCCTCTTGATCTCCCTCCCTTGCCCACTGCTGCAGCTGCAACAAAACTTATCTGGAGCCAGAAGTAACTGGGAAGCAATGGGATGCTGTACTTTGGAATAAAACAGTGTCTCTGGAGCTGAACTTGGGGTCTCCCCACATGCACACAGTGCTCCCAGGACGAGCCATTCACACATGGTTTTTGTGCCACCTTCCACAGTACTTCTCTCCTTCAGTTCATGGCAGTTTTAGAAAGGAAGTCCCTGATCTACAGTCTCTAGATACTGGTTTCACCACACGTCTTGTCGACACCCTACAAGCTGGAAGAGGCCAAACAGTTTCATGGAGGCAACACAGTCAAACAGACTCAGCCTGAGATAGAAGAACCTGTTCTCCTGGGCAAAGGAGAGGAGCAGCTGAGCACACTGCATGGGCTCGGGTTGATCAGCCACTTCTTGGACAATAAGACAGAGCTGGAAAAACACTCCAAGAACATTTCCTATTATTAATAGTCACAGTGCTAATGCTGCCCAAGACAACCTTCTGCCATTTCCTGCAGCAGCCACCGAAGCCCCTCACTCAGAGAGCTATGTGCTCCATTACAAGCTATTTCCTCCGTATATCTGCAATCCCTCCAAAGGCTTTTGCAGCAAGTTCTGATGATTTTCCCCTCATGTCCTCTCCACAGCCTTGTAACTGTACTTTCTGGGATCACAGATGGGGTGTGGATAGGAGGCACACAAGATTTACTCTCTGGAGATACCACCCTTGCCCTTTGTTCCCCCAGGGCCCTTCTCTCTCTGGTCCATGCGAACAAACCCCGAGTGGGAAAGAGTGTTCGGAGGAGGCCTGCGTCTGGGCCAGCCGCCTTTCATCCAGAAGATGCCTCTTCCCATTGGAAAAATGCAAGCATTGTGTGAAAACATTTTAATATATTCATGTACATTCCTATAGCTCGCAGGAATGAGCATGTCCCAGCACCCTCCCCTTGCTGCCTTCCCAATGATTTTCAGTGGTGGCGACGCACTGGGCATGCCACCTGTTTTCTCGAGTGCCCGCGAGTATGTAAATTGTGGGAATATGTGGGCCAAGCGCTGTGGTTTTATTGTGCTGCAGAAAAGATTTTACTAATTACTTGCCTAAACTCCAAAGCGGTACGCGTGGTTTTTTACAAAGGGGGAGAGCAAGGAAGGTGGGGGTGGGGGGAAGAGGAGGAGGGGGTGAAGAAGAGGGAGAGAAAGAGAGAGTAAAGGGAAAGAGGGAGAAAGAGAGGGAGCACAAGGGATGCATTTCAAAGTTTCTCTAGCAATTGGATTTGCGGGGGGAAGCTAGGCCCAATGTGAAATCATAGAGGTCAAAGGTGGGTCTCCCTCCCTTGTGAGAAAGTGGTGAATCAGGACGGTTTATCAAACGATCATTTTCTTTTGAAACTGGGAGGCAGCGGCTGGGACAATTCTGCAGATGTGCTTGATGAGTTCGGGACAAAAATGGGCTGCCTCCTCCCCCCCGCCCCCCCTTTAAGGTCTCCCATCAGGGGTTGCTTCTCCCTCCACTGCTTTCAAGACCCTCCCCTCCCTTCTTCAGTGGTCAGCTGAGACCCCCACCCACTGCTCGCCTTTGTATTCCTGGCCTTTGGACACACTGACAGGGCCCTTTATGAGACCCCAATCAAGACCCCCATGTCACAGGTACCTAGTAGAGATACCAGACCCTTTTCAAATGAGGAACAACAAGGAAAATATGCTGGCCCATTGTCCCAGCACGGCACCAAGGGAGATGAAAGGGCCAGGCTGCTCCCTCTCCGCAGACCGCCTGCCAATCAACCCCAGTTATTAAGGTCACGATGTGGAAATTCTTTTGACCTGCACCTAATCAAAGATGCGCCAAGGCCTTTTGAGACAACACGGGGGAAGGTGGGAGGGCAGGCAGCCCCCTGGCCTCCCCACCCATAAATAGAGCGGAGCTTCCAAAGGGAATTTAGGAGGAGTTAGCCCAGCTAGTGCCCAGGCACATCTGCCCTGGACTCCATGCGGGCATCCACAGAGCTGAGATTAAAAGTCCCCTCAAAAGTTACAGACTGAGCAATCCCAGAAGCGGCTCAAAAGTCACAGTTAAAAGCCTTGGGTGACAAGCACTAAGTAATCTCTTACCATTCCCCACAGCTTTAGTTTTCACATACTCTGGGTTTTGCAAATGGTGTTCAGCACCATGTGACTGGGCTCTGAAGAGGATGTTGTTGGACATGAGCCTACAATCTTCCAAAAGCTGAAATACCTGGAAGAAGGATGGTTGCTAATGGTGTGCAGCAGAAAGCTTGAACCCCTTTTGCATTATATGTGGTGAAGATACCAAGACATCAATGATAGCAATAACTCTTGCTAAAGAAACCCCTCTCAAGAGAGGATTTCAGATGCACCTGCAGTGATACTGGCCAGAGTAATTAGACTAGCACAAAGTCATAGAGTGTGGGTCAGATGGAAACCCAAGAAGTCTGTTCCACTAGTAAGCTCCAGAGCACTTGGAATATGGACAACAGGATCATCTGCCCCTGAGAAGCTGTACTGTATCACTCACTGACCAAGAGTTCACACAAATAAGCCAAAAACTCACCCTGTAACAAAAACTGTTCAGTCTGTATAGGAAGCATCCACAAGTGCATGATTTTGAATGAGATCCTGGAGATGGGCCACACACTACAAAGCAGAACCACCACCACCACCCATGCAGGCAGGCAGGCAAAGGCTGGCAGAAGCTGCTCTCTCTTCATGCAGCACATTCAGCAGCATGCAGGGAATACCCTTCCCAATCCCAGGGCTAGCTTGCTGCTCTCACACAGCAGGAATCCTTTAAAGACTATCCAGACCAAGCTCTCAGGGAAAGGCAAGCCAGCTCAGGACTGTGGAGAAAAGAAGACATGAGGAGTAGGGGACTCATGACAACAGTACTACAGGTGTCACTATGCTGAACACTTTGCTCACATGCCTGATAATTTTCCTCCAACTTCTGTTTGTTTTTAGCTCATGGAAAATACCAATTCCCTTTCACTCAGAGTCCCTCAACTCCTTCCAGAGGGCCTACAGAAAATAGGCAGTGGCAGATAGGAAGGAAATTATTCCAGAAGAGCTTTGGGGCAGACTGCATTTTCACATGTATTTACATAACTCATTACCAATAAATTCTAACCCAGAAGTTAGCTAGAAGAACAGTTCCTCTAATAGTCTCCTTGTTCTCTGCCTCCTTGCTGAAGTAGGTGACGAGGTCTTCTCCTAGACATTAAACTAACTAGCTCCTATACCATAAATTACCTAGCCTCAACCAGGCCATGTACTGCTGTAGCTATCATAAATCAAGACCAAAACTGACACTGCCAGTCAGCTGCCTCCTTCACAACAAGATGCAGCACTCTGAGCAGACAGGACTTCAGGGCTGTAGCACAGAAAAGGGTGGTGAGGTTCTTCCTTCAAAGCAATATTCTCCATCATCTCCCTCCTTTCAAATGCCAATGCAGGCTAAGGAAGAGCCTCCAGTTGTCCTCTGAGTGAATCAACACTCCCTCAGAGAAGCTAGGTTCCTAACTTAGGACACTGTAGCTCTACTTCCTACCCCAGGGCAAGAGCTCCATCCTCTGAGCAACACTCCCAGGCACATCTTGGAGGACTGACAGCAGAAGCGGAAGCTGGTTAGAGACATCCATAGGCTCTCATCTTGCAAGGAAGGCCCATCCCTCTCTGTGCCTCCCCACCTCCCAAAGGAACCCTTTGAAAAGCAGGGGAGGGAACAGCCACCACTCTAATTGTAGGAGTTGAAACCTGGCATAGTCCTGTCCATGCACCTCTGCAGATAGTTGATTCTCTTTGAACCTCTGGCACAGCTTGTCAGGTTGCTGCTCTCCCCAGAGAAGATGAGGAAAAAAAAAAATAGGGCAATGATTACACAGACTTCCTAACTGGAGAAAGAGCGAGAGGGAACACGAACGAACAGCCTCCGTGTCAGGCTATGAAAGGGCAGCGACTCTGAAAAACAAACCCTTAATTTAAATGTTAATGAAAGTGCTGAAGAGACATCAGAGGCTTGAGTTGCTCTGCTAGGAGCAGAATCACCAGGTCTAGAATTTATGACTCCCTTCACCTCCCCTCTCCCCTTCTCTGCTCCCTCAGCCAGAAAAGTTAGAGAGAGGGGAAAAAAAAAGAAAGAAAAAAACACTAACATTAACTCCACACTTCCACCCTGGGATGCAATTGCTAAATTATCTGTTGGCAGGACACTGATCAAAGGTGGAAAAACAAAGGCATGCTGCACAGCCAAGCAAAGGTAAACAGCAGCCAAGGTCTGGTGAAGTTACCTTCTCCCCCTGCAAGTTTAAAAAGCAAAGAAAAAAAATGATCATGAACTGGAAATAGAAACCTCAAGGTATGAGGCTGCCAGCCCCCTCCTCGACTAAATTTCTTCTGCCACATCGATTAAGCAGATACAGCTTCTCAATGCAAACTAAGCAGCACAAGAAAGATGCTTTCCCCAAGCTTCCCAAGGCAGCCTTTCCCTCAAGCAAGGCAAAAGACGAGAAAAATTGCAGGGGATAAGAAAAAGCCTCAATATGCAACAAGGCTCTACTGGATTAGAAACAGATGTCTGGGATCTAATTCAGATAGCTACTGCCTACCAAATCCTCAGCCCACCTGCCCACAACCACTAGCAACCCAATTTACAGGGCTATAGAGAACGTATATATATCATGCAGCTATAAAAAGATACAAGCATTAGAGTATTGCCCCAAAGTGACAAGAAGGGAGCACTCCATTAGTCACAAAGTATGACGAGCAAAGGGAAGAAATTGGAGAGCTGCACAGTTTATGAACCTACAGCAGCACTCACACGTGTGCTTGTTCCTAGGGAAGAGGGAAAAAGACACATGTTTACCCATGGGAAGATGACACAGGAGAATCACTGTCACACAACAAAACAATTTTTTTTTCTCCCAGCATCAAGGGAACAGTCACGGCACACGGATAAGACCCAGATGTCATTCTAGCTCCAGAGAGAGCAGCAAGACAGATGTGACTATTGCGCACATCTAGAAAACGGCATCCAGAGCCTCTCTGAAGGCAGTGAGGGATGGTAGTTAACACCACCTCTAACTACACAAATCCGCCCTGAGATCTCACAGGCGAGCACAGCTTTTCCTGCCCCTACTGGAGGAACAGCTGCAGGTCAGAATCACCTCTCTCTTACTCAAACCAACCAGGCTCTGCAGTGGTCCCGAAGGACAGGAGAGCTATTGCTGCCTGCTATTGTGCTGGCAATGCACAAACCAGAATAAAACCCTGTTCCTTCTCCCATGTCCTAGCAGACTCAGAGAGGTTAAAGTTAAGAGAGGATCAGAACAGCACACTGCCACAGCCAACAGCTCATTTCCATGTACAGGAGGGAATGCTTGCTAGTAAAAGTGCAGCAACAAGACAGCAAAGTGGGCAAGGAGGGAATATTATCATGGTCTTCAACTGCTGCATGTAATGGTTCCAAAATGTAGAGTTAAAATTACTGCAAAGTTGTTCCAGCTCTAATTAATTGCTTTGCCTTAATGCAGTCTACAACCTCAGACTGTATTTTTTGTGAAAGTGAAACAAACAGCCATTAAAAACAGTCTAGCAATCTTCAAAATTAATCATTTTGATTATTCCCAGTGGGAGAAGAGAGAGAAAAGCCCATACAGTCACAGTACATGTCTATAACTTTCCTCCTTCCTTCCTTCATTCCCCTGGCATGTTTTGCCTATATTTTACATTTTGCCTGAAGTTGTGCACAGAGGTAGAGGTCTCCCAGATATTCCATTCTCATAATCTTCCATGGAAGGGGCAACTAAGTTCACAGAGGTTCAGACTAGCAGCTAAAGAGACAGGAGCTGAGTCTCAATGACAGCACTAGCATAAAAGGAAGAGCTGAACCAAACTTGGCTTTTGAAACTCCACTGCTCATTTTCCATTAAAACATTTGCCACAGCACTACTAGTATTTGGCGCAAACTTTCCTCCTCTATGAAACAAAGTTAAAATTCAGCACAGTGACATTTGCAAGCAGAAGCAGAGGCCACACATCCCAGCAAGCCAGATAACACAGTTGGGAAGGGATATCTTTGGGGTTCACACACCAAAAGCATCTCTGCCACAACAGGGTACATTATGATTGTCCGGTATTCACCAAACTCACAGCCACAGCTTAAATTTGAACACATTTTTGATCCAGCACCAAAGAATTTCTAAATCCAAGATAAAAAACAAACTCATCATCGAAGTCTGCTTTTATTCGCCCTCCCTCAACTTTACCAGCTTTTCTATGATCAGAAAAATAAATGCATTGCAACTGAGTTTCTCCTAAATAAAGAGCCATTTCAGTAGCACGCTGTATATTATAATCCTTATATTTCTACAGCCATAAATGCCAAGTAATTAGACTCCATTTTCTCCATAAACCTATCCCTCAAATTAAACGATGTACAGTGGTCACTTTTCTTCCCTGGCTACTGCCACCTCAGGGAGTCACAAAGCATGAAGGTGCCACTATTCCACAAGAAAAGCCTGGGTTTGCCTCACTTTGCACATTTGAATTGGTCCACTGCACTCAGACTTGCCCTGGTCCCTGGGCACACATAAGTCACTGCAGTAAGCACCAGCAAATGAAAGTTTAACATCTGCATGACGCAGAGTTCAAAAGGCAAGTGAACTTGGGGGGAAGGGGATTACCAACAGCTAAGAAACATGGTTTAGGGTTCACAGCCATCCTGCAAATACAGCATTTTGCGAATCTTTGCAGAAGGAGAACTTTAGAGACCAGCAAAAGCTGCCAATGCAAGCAGAGGCACCCAATTCTGAGGATACTCTCAAGACTCTTCTCTAGTCCCAAAAGGACAAGTTGTGCTATCCCAAATGATATCATTGATCAGCAGAATTATGCAGGAGACCTGCTGAAATCCCAGGAAGGGCACAGTGCCCTCTTCATCCTCTCTGCCCAACAGGACACTGCTAGAGGGCCCCCAGACAATCAGCGAGCCCCCAAACAATGAAGCTCTGAGTGCACATCTGTATGGCATCTCTTCAACTATGGAAGGGCCTTGTTAAGGGACCTGATTCTGCACCAGGGCTATATCAGCAGCACCATCTATTCCTAGGGAAGGGCTCTCACCCTGCACCAGCAAGAGAAAAAGGAGAATGAGGGCAGCACATCAAATGTTTAGAAGGGGAGGTTACGGGCTACATTCAGCCTCCCAGAGGAACAGATGTACCAAACTTTGGCCAGAGAGATGGGGGCTGCAAGGCAGGGAAAGCTTTGTGCACAAGGAGCATATACTGGTGAAATACAGACTCCCACAAGTAAAACATAAGCCATAGAGCTCTCCAAAACAGACCCCGCTAGAAACCAGATATTACCTTTTTGATATCCACCCTCACTAGACACCAAGCAATAAAACCTATTAGTGAAAAATTCATCTCCCCTGCCCCTTGCCCCAGCCCTCCCCCACCACATGCCCTCCTGCTCTGATCCCCTCTCTCCTCTAGGATGGCTGTGATTTGTTCTGAGAAGCGACAGGTTTATAGGTTAGCCGACACCTTCTCTCTGTGGAATTTTAATTAACTTCTCCCATCGTCAATATGTTAAGGAGCAGGGTTCCCATTATACGAGGTCAGCAGCGTGTTTCAGGCCCTGCTATATCAGCCGTCAAATTGAAGAATTAATGACGTGGCTAATTGGTTCTAATTCCACCCCCCCACACTCCCCCTCAAAAAACATTGAGGGTGGGGGGCTGCAGGGCTGGTGGGAGAGGCTGGTACAGTCTGCAGCCTCAAAAGAAAATCAGTGCACAATTTAAGCCCACTTGTTCATGGGGTAGCTGGTCCATAGCCTCCCATTCATCACCCTGCAGGGAGGAAAGGAGGGGTGGGGAGAGACAGTGGGTAAATATTGTGACAGAGAGTGTGCACACGCGTGCATGGCAGGGACAGGAACGCTGTCCTGACAAGAGGCCACCTCAGTAGGTCATCACTTAGGAGTAGGAAGCAGCTCACTGCTGGGCTCTTCCAGTCACGGCACGAGATCCAGGGCTAGTCTAGTGGAAAACTGGTCCATGCAGCGTAGAAGGCAGCAAAGGGCTTCCATTTAACTTCCTGCAGCAGCATTAACACACGTGGCACTACTCCAGAAACACTATCTGCTTCAAACACCAGGACCAGCCTGTGTGTCATTCACCTGATATGCCCTTAACTCCAAACCACTAAGTTTCTTCCACTTCAAAACAAGCTCAGAAATCTCAAAAGCATGAAATTACAGGAAATATTTTGGTACCGCACAAGCCTAAAATTTACTAGTTGCAGATAGGATATGGGCAGCAACAACAGCTTTTCTTCCTCTTTCCCTTGAGGACACTGAGGATCTGTCTTGTAGAGAACCAGGCAAAAACTGCGCCAAAGAGATCTTGCTGGCTATCCTAAGATTTCAAGAGAAAGAATTTAAATGTCTCAAGTTTCACTTTCTCACAAATTGGGACACTTTAGTAAACTGCTTGGAGGATACCCACACATTCCATGCTGAAGCTGCAATTGTAGCATTACAACTGTAACAGCAGCACAGAGCCACAGGTAGAAGAGCCTGGAAAACCATATCCCTGAACTACGTTCCCACATTCCCCATTCAGCATGCTCAACTTCAAAGAAAACTGACCTTTCATCATTGCACACAGGTCCAGGTAAAAAGCAGGGATCTTTCTGCTTGGTACCTCTTCTGTCAGAGTTCAATTGACAACGTGTCAGTGTAGAAAACCTCAAGATGATCTGGCTCATTGCTTCCAACTAGCAAGGCACAGTAGCGTACAGAGTTGACTACCCAAGGGAAAACAAGCAGATGCCACCTGAAGCAGTAACAGGAATGCTGAGACCACTTGCTCAGCCTTTTTATGAAGGGACCACTCTACTGTACTCCATTCACTCTACTGTGAATGGAGAACACATCCTTTTTCCCAAGTTCCCAATGTAGGCAGAAGCACTTGTCAGCATCCACCCAGATCAAGTCCTTGAGGTACCACAGTAATACCTCAAGGAGATTTGTAGATATATTTTCTATCCAACTCTTATTTCTCTCTACTGAAAATTGGGAATAAAGAGATCTCAGTTACCTTAATAATGGACTGATAGCAATGGACCACACTCGATCCTCTGTTTGCACTGTGTGTAGACACTGTCCAACTCTGCCTGTGGACAGGGACCAAACCTGGAGAGAGAGAGAGGCATGTTATGCCAGGTCACACAGAAGGTAGGAGACACATTAACAGGCAGCTAACAAGCTGCCACAACTGGCATGCTCCCTTTTACAGAGACCCCCAACCAAATTCCCATTATATATTTTTGAGAAGTAGAACCATCTGTTGATCACAGGCAGAAATGAGCACTTAAAGTTGGGTAAAGGCTTATGTCAGTTTATGATGACCTTCCATCCCACTTGACCAAGGGGACAGAGAGAGCACCCCAATACATCACAAGTCTCTGGGAGCAACACTCAGCACAGATTTCTCATGTTCTGCAGTTAAAGGAACAAGCAGCAAGATTTGATCGAATCTCTGCTGTTCTGAAAGTCTGGAAGGCTTAGCACCACCCTTAAAATATTTTCACTCATAATACATGGAAAATTATGTGTTTGGTGTCCTGTTTGTGTGAAGCCATCCCTTTCAGACCAAATTTCTTAAACATGCCACAGAGAGGCCCCTCTTGCCCACTGACAGTGTGAGAAACCCCCTTCAGTGCACACATCCCCTTCTACTACTTTACCCTCCATCCCCTTTGACTCTGGGTCCTTATAAAGCCCTCCAGATTCTCCCTGGGGCCCCTGCTTAGGGCCCTCACTTATCCAGCATTGCCTCCACTCCTGGCTCATAGGAGCTGAGCACCTCGGTCCTCTGTAACCTGTCCCCAGTGTTTCACTTCAAGACTTCAAAGCTGGGAGTGCCCTATTTGTTTGTTTGTTGATAATGCCCAGGATTGCAGGCTATTCTTGTCAGTGGGGAATTTAGCACCTAGTGTCAGCAAAAGCAACAGAAAAGCTTAACTCTTTTAAGGCTTCCCTATCTCCTACAGGTTAAAAATATTGCTCAGAGCACACTATCTGGTGCCTATCACACAGGAATGTACATTAGCAGCTCTTCAGGGCTTAGCCCTAATCAACACTCAGCAGAGCCCTCAATAGCTTAGACACTTAGAGGCCCTTTAAAAGGCTGGTAGGGATTCCCTTCCACCTCCAAGAGCTTCATTCATGCAAACAAGGCAACCCACAAAGCAATGATAAAAATAAAAGGTGAACATCCCTAGAGCCTGTGCTGTATTGAGTATTGGGTGGGCAAGATCTCACACCAGTTCTAGCAAAAACAGCCTTAATTCTTTTCTGGACTTCAGGAATTTGTTCTCAAGGTCAGGGAAGGTCCAAGAGAAGCAACAAGAAGGCAAGCTTCCAAAGGGGCTCTACAGAGCAGAGAGGAGCAGCCTTGTTTATATGCCAGCCAAAGCAGCATCCAAACCTTGCTCCCAGAAGACAAGTAGCATCCCAGGCAGTGCCCTTTCCATCTGAACACAGCTCTGCTTGGGAGAGCTGTGAGAGATCGAGTAGGACAGACGCTGCTTAGCAGTCTGCCAGATAGCTGCCCGCCCCCTTCCTTCAAAACCTCAGAAGAGGCATTTAGTTGTCTCTGTTCCAGCCTCCCTTGCTAGTAACCAGGAATAGTGATTTCTCTTCTTGCCTCCACTAACTCTGTGGCACCTACCAGGACACAGAGAGTACATCAGGATCCTGTCCTGAGCAACAGTCAAAGTTTTCAATATAGAGCATGAAACTAACAGTTGTAAAGATACTACAGGTCATCATGCAAGCAGAACAAGAGTGAAACAGCTGCATGGAGTTTCTTAAACTACTAAAACATAGCTGGGAAGCAGGTCAGAACAACTCTCCAGTCCACAGGAACATGGTGCTGTCAACCACATCCAAAGGATAATAATAGTAAGAATAATAGTAAGAATAATAATAGCAAGAATATTAACAAGGCTCCACCTCAAAAAGTAACAGCCAAAAATCATAGCTCCGTGATGCCAATTAGAAAGGAGAAAAATGGAAGCTGGTGGTGCCCACAGTCTACCTTCACTCCTGGAAACAAGGACATGTTTGAGATACATAGGACAAATTTCAGACTAACTGGCATGAATCTCCATTCTTTTGTTAGATTAATGAATAGTGAAAGAAGCAAAGCATTCTTCTATGCTTCCAGCTTAAACCAGCAGCTCATACTTCAAAGTACTGCTCAACCTCTTTCTTAAAAGCCTGACACAGCAACCATCTTAGAGACATGAGCTTACACCAAGATAGCCAGTGCTCCTCCTACAGACACACAAGCCAGGGATCCCAACAGTTCTGCTGACATAAACATTCACAGCATGAGACCTCCACGGTCACCTCTGGGAGCACCTGCAGCAGCTGGATCAGCACTGCTCACCTTGGCTGTTCTGTCCCGGGAGCCACTCACAATGAGGCCGCCTTGAAAGTCCACACAGTTCACCTCCTGTTCGTGAGCAGGAAACTTGACGCTGTAAGAGCCATGAATCTTGTGAAGGACGATATTTCCATCCCTGAAAAACAAATCCTGAGGTGGGAAACTTGTTTCAGCTCCCCTGGCTAGCCAAGCACCTTCCATTGTGTTTGGAAATGTCACTAAAAAGACATGACTAATCTCTCAGGAGAGCTGAAATTCAAGCAACATTATCAACCCTCCATTTCCTACGTTCTCTTAAAACCCAAACTTCTGGCCATTAGAAGCCTCATCTGCTACACACAACAGCTTTTGCTGGGCACCATTCCACCTAGGAAGGATGGGTTTAGGTTAAGTTGCACAAATCAGCAGAGCAGCCATTCCTTTTCCTATTGCTTTGATTCCTGAAATCCAGAATCTGTCCAGATGCTGAGTGGCTGGAGTGAGTCAACAAGCAAGCAGGTAGCTCCCACGATGTCTGAACCTCATCTTCTCATTCATTCTAAAGCAGTTGCATGGAGGATTGTGTTTTGAAATAATTACAAAGAAACTTAGACTCTTCTTTAATCAGTACATTTACTGCAAATTTTAAATGCATATCTTCATTGCCACCTGGATTTCAATTGTGGGCTAGCAATGGAAAGGGGTGGTGGTTTTTTTTTGTTTGTTTGTTTGTTTTAAAAAAAACAGGGGAGACTCAAGACATCTAGTGTAGACAAACAAGCTTTTCCCAACTCTGTGCTGGAGTGTTGTGTATATTAATAACTAAAACTTTATAAACACCTCTGTTTTTTCCTTTAATTGAAAAGCCTGGTTGAATGCCAAATTAATTGGAGAAGTGTTTGTGCACTGGAAAGAATGGCAGTTTTCCCCTTTTCTCCAATAGGTCTAATAAAGATACACTTGTTTCCAGAAAGCTTTATGCATAGCTGCAGTCCCAGTTAACTAGCAGTTTTGAATATCAGAATAAAGCCTAGCTACCCTGCCTATAACAGGGGACGAAATGAGCCCTGCAGATCAGTCAGGATTGTATGGCATCCATCTACACAATTTTTAAAAAGAAAAGGGCATTTCATACAGTCAACAGCATGAGAGTCAGCTCCTCCATCACTTTAGCAGAGCTTTTTTCAAGACAATACCAGATCATGCACAAGGAAGCTCTGTAGCAGGACTGACCTCTGCTCTAGGCTAAAGTTGCACAAAACCTTTCCAACTTCATCACCCTGCTCCCGGGGCTCTCATACACCAAACTTACCCCCCTCCACTGACGACATGGGAGTTGACAAGAACAAACCGACACACATCCTCCTGGTGGCCAGAGAAGATGGCCTGAGGGTGACGCTGCAAACCTGCCGTGTCTGCACAGAGCCGGTAGGCCTCGATGTTCTCAGCTTGAGAAAGGTACAAGTACTCGCCATCCAGCTCCATCCAGGGCATCAGGCTGCAGACACACAGCAGGTTAAGCAGGGGAGAGAAAAAAAATCAAAAGGGGAAAAACAAAATTAAAAAAAAAAAGAGAGAGATCACAAACATATTCATAGCAACAACAACAAAAAAAAACATTTACTCAAAAAAGGCAATGGAATTGGAACTGCTGCTCACATGCAGAAGCAGGGCTTAATATAGCAACAGGGCTAAGAAATGAAGTTTCTCCAGAGCAGATCGCATTGCTGGCATTTTTCTAAGAGATGAAGAAAAAGACAAGCATGGAATCTCTGAAAGAGAAGATGGCCAAGAGTCTAATGTGTTTAGATAGGAAATACTTAAGGCCTCTGACCCCTCTTGATGAGTCCTGCACTTTTTAAGGAACTAGACTATCAGGCATTTGTGAGCTATGCCGAGCATTTCTAACAGAGCCTTCAACATGAGGCTTTGTGTGAACGCTAACAGTCCTCATCTGCACTTAATTTGCTGATGTCCTACAGAGAATATAAAGCTGCTGCTCTTTCACATTTGAGCAGAGGAGCAGATCACATCAAGCACAGATCTTCCTATAGACAGAAGGAAAGAAATCCTGCATACTCTTGTACCCTCACATGTAAGGCAGCAAGAGTGGGAAGAAGCAGTAGCCAGAGGGAGTTCAAGAACTTTGTGATCCTCATGTAGATGAGGTTTTTCCTACAGTCACACCCCTTCCACTTCTGAGCCAAAAGAGGTAGAACAGCAGTATCTCTTCATCTCCGTCACTGAGCCTTCAGAAGAGATCGTGCATCCTTCTGTCCTTTACTAAGTGTGGGACAGAGACAATCTCCCTAAAAGAAGGGCCAGGCACAAAAGTCATGGCCCTCTTAAAAAAGCTATTTCAAAGTACTTTGAAGATACAAGTGACAAGTGAAAAGTGTTTTTTTTTGTTGTTGTTTTGTTGTTTGTTTTTAAACAAACACACACACTTCCCAGGAAAATAATTAAGTGCAACATCAACACTTCTTGAAACAAACCCAAAATAGAAGACAGAACTACTGACTACAATAAGCATTTGAGCTGTGAGGTTTTCCTCTCTGCCTTTGTGTACCCACCAGAGAATCAACAACTTCTGGACTTTCTGGATAGGGCAATGCAAGTCAAGAAGAGACATTGGACTCCTGTCTACAGGGCACACAGGCACAGAACGGTCTCCACGGTGCACCAGCTCCCATGCAAACACTGAGCGAAACCAAAGCTTTTCCATAGAACAACCTTTAAGCTTGCAGGATATTAAGGAACAAGCTGCTTTGAAAACAGGGCCTCCTCATTTACTTGCAGCTCATTCAACCTAAAGACATCATGATTTTCTGTATCAAGAGCCATCACACAGCCATACCACAAAGCATGACAAGGGACTAGGAGCAAAGAAGAGGCCAAAGTAGCTTATTAGACATTAGATGTCTGCTTACTTGCATCTATCTCTAATAACAGGTTTTTAGTCACAGGGACTAAGCAGTTCAGTGTAGGTTATAGTGTTCATTTGGGATTTGGTCATATGCATGGAAAAATGAGAGACATCTTTAGAGCAGCAGCTCTGACTTAAGGCAGCCTTTGATTTCCTCTTCCTTCCTCCACTCCCACACAGACCTCTAAAACCAAGTGAATATCCAGCTTCCTTAGACTATAGCCAGTTTCTGACATTATCCTGCTGTAATTTAGCTTTTACCCTCTTTTTTTTCTCCCCTATAGTTTTTTCATAAGGAGAAGTTACAAATTTGAAAGCAGGATAAATTAAATTGGGGCATGCAGTTTGGATCCAACCTTGCATTTTCACTTGAGAAGCTGGTTTAGTAATGACCTCCACATCTACTGAGCCCTTCTTCACAGATGGTCTCAAGTACTCTGCAGTGCACACAACCTGCACCATGAACCACTCTCTTCACAACAGCTCTACTTTAGACAAGCAGTGGCACATTACCTACCACCTCAACCTACACAGCACCAAAAGGCAAAAAGGCACAAAAGCTTCTTAATAGGTCTCTGTTCTTCAGGAAGTAAACTATATTCCTTCTCATTTTCCCCTCTGTCTAATGATGTAAAGGCCGAGTTTAGATGTACTTCTCAGACATTAAGCCTCTTAACTTTGAAAAGCGAGTACACCTTTGCAAGGAAGATTTTGACAGCAATGATCTCCTTTAATTAGTGTCAAACATATATTTTGTGAGTAGAGCAGGGAAGCATAAGGTGGAATAGCAACTAACATTTTAGATTTTATGTTCAAATCTACAGACAGAGGAAACCATGTGAGAAAATAAACGTTTTGGAGAAATGTAAAGAACAGAAGTCCTAAAGAACATATAGAGTCAAGGCATGCTGACTACAAGAACGGGACAGAAAGTTGCCCATGCTATATAGCAATAGATAGGCAAGCAATAGACATGCCAGCTTTTAAGGCACAGAGTAGTCTGGAGTCTGAGGTAGAGATTACTAAATCCAACATCTCATTTCAGGACGCAGATGCAAATGCAAGGTCCCTTAGCAGCTGACACAGAACAAAGTAGAAAAGAAAGGAGCCACTTGCTTGTGTTTCCATTTCAGCAGTATCTCCCTTTGGCAGCGTCCGTGCCTCCAGTTCCGAGAGACTTTCACCCTTTCTTTCACTGGAACGCCAACTGCTCTGAAAAGAAACAGAGATGAGATGAGCAACGGGGACTGACACCATGCAGAGAACAAACAAGTTGCTCACAGGTACGTTCTCACTCTGGAGAGGCACTTGGGCACAAGGGCACTTAGAAAAGTTGATGAGATGGGAACACTGAGCACCAAATTGATGAACAACACTTGATGAACACTCAGCAACAAAGCAAGCCCACCCCAATGATTGCTGTAGTAAAAGCTTTAGATTCAACCAAGAAATAATCCTGCATGCTGAGTGTGGTACAGATTCAAACAAAAGGTAATCAAAGCAAGAAAGCATAAAAAAAAACCAAAAAACAAAAAACCCAACAATGCTCAAATTATGCAAGAGCATGACTCTTAAAACAGAGACTAAAGAAAGGCCAGTTAGAGCTGAACTGGAAGTCAGAAGAAAATGTCTAGCCAGCACTAGCAAAGAAACCTCTCCAGGCCCTCATCGGCCTGACAATGACATAACCAGATACAGTAACTAGAAATCAAGATTGAACCAGACTAAAAATAAAGTGTATGTGTCTGTGTAGCCCTCCAATACACTCACACAGGAACAAAGCAGACCATCCCTTACCTCAGCTCAAAGGACAAAGAATCCCACAGCACTGGTGGAAATGTCTTCACTTAACAGTCAAAGTTATTAAAGGATGGACTGCAGTCCCAGCTGCTCAGATACACAAAGTTATTTGGAGACCCATTGGTTTAAGCACAACAGTACATCATTTACCTCCTCAAGTAAACCAGCAGCATCACAAAGCAGCAAGGCAGGGTTTGCCACAGGGACCTATGCGGTGAGACAGGCCAAGATCAATACAGCTCCAAAGGGACTAGAGGCAGGTACCACCCCTGCAGTGCAAGTCTCAAGTGCCAAAATGGCTACTTTATTAAGTCACCCAATTCAAGCATCTGTTCAATATCTATTTTGCTTTCATGATACAGGATTGAGTAAAGAAAGGAGGAAAAGGAGAAAAGACAACTTCAATCTCTCTTCTCACATGCTAAGCCTAATTATTCAGGACCTTAGCGGAGCTGCAGGTAGAAAGGATCAGAGAAGTATGAACACAAAGAGTTTTCAACTTATCTTTTGCAACTGGGGATTCTGCACCATCATAATACATCCCATCAAGAACTTTCCTTTTCTATGCATTTCTCAACGGCAAATAGTTCCCGGCCACACTGGATGGGACTGGTGCCCACACCAGGATGACTTCCCTCCTCCCACTCCCATAATGCCCCCAAATCACTTCCCAAAAGTAACATTTTTGGGTGCTCTATCATTTTTAAAACAAAGATTAGCTCCCTGTAAATAAACATCTCTTGTGGCTGTTAATGCGTGTAGGAATCTCTAACTTAGCCCTAGGGCCTGGCCAGATTCTTATTTTCCCAGCCTTTCTTTCATAGCCTCAGGCTCCTTTTTCTCTGCTCACCCTTCCCGTTCCTTTTCTATGCTTTCCGGCACTTAGTCACCATTGTAATTTGCCTGCATTCCTGGGCACGTGACCCATTTTAAACAAAAACAGCAAGCACACACAGAAAAGCTTTTCGTTCCCTAGAAACCTTTGCAACTATAAGTATATGATCAGTACAGTCACACCAGATAGGAAAGCTCGGAGCTTCACAAATTCACTTTTATTTCTCATAACCCTTAAGAAAAAAAAAAAAAATCTGTATCTCTAGAGTTAACCTAGGCTGCAATAAGAGGAATTCCACTTTTAAGAGAGCGCTTGCTGGAGTTTGTGCGGCCAGATACCGTCGGAGATGAGAAATGCACAGCACTGAAAAGCCAGGTCAGGTCCAGCAGCCACCTCACTGCTTATTACTCTTGCAGACAGAGCTCAGGCTCTCCGCCTACATTTGATTCCATTCATTATTCCAAGGTACTTCTCCCCGTCCCTCAACTAAAATCTGTACGTGGGGAGAACTTAAGCCACTAGCTTTCAGTGATGGAAAATGCACTCATGCCCCAACCCCCCAGTACGTACTGGCCCATGCAGACATCCCGAGCCCAACACACAAACCCTAAGACTAAATATAATCTCCAAGGCTCTCAAAAAGGTGAATTCAAGGGCAAAAAAAGCAGTCGCCACCTCATATAGCTGGTTGATCTCCTATTTGAGAGGTGGCAGACCTTGATCCTCCTACTGCTGGAAGAGAAGTTTCAGAAGAGAGGGTCACACGTCACCTTAGCGCAGGCACCACAGGAGGCTGTTTGCTGGGGTTCTGTCTTCTCACCCCCCTACACTATTAGTGGATATGGGATTTTTTTTCCAGCCTGCTTCCTCTATACAACAATTCTGGACTGAGATCATTTAAATATGTCTAAGAAATGCTCACCTTTTATCCTCCAGACATTTCTACTTACACAAACACAGACAAGAGAGGGAATGGAACATATGGGGAGCATGAGACAGGAGCATGAAAAGGGGGAGCATGCAGAACTGGACTGATACACACCTCCCCTCAGATGGAACTGTGGTGATTTCCAAATGCTATCAGGGATCAAATGGCTCCAACCAACAAGAGAGGAGTTAAATCCAACTTACTGATGGAATCAAATGCTGAGATATAATTTGTTTTGTTTTTCATCAGCCCTTCCCAAAACAGCTCCCAAAAATGCATCAATCAAGGTGATGAGCCAGCAAGGCTCTACAGCAAGTCGCAACAGCAAGTCTCAATATGAGAGAAAAAGGGTATCACTGTATAATTTTAATCATTTGATAAAAGTGATCCTTTAATGCCCTTACAAGGACTCTTCTGCTTCAGTCTTTCTGCACATGTAGACCTTTACAAATTGCTCCAGTTATCTGAAACAGTCAGTAGAGGTCACACACCTACAGCGAGACGCTGTAGTAGCGAGAAGTACCTCCCACTTCAGCAACTGGATTAAACACCCAAAAATCCAGGAGACTAACCTCCTTCACAAGGCCTGATGCTACATAACCTGCAGCAGAAACCACTATTCTCCAGCCAGCCAACAACCTGACCCTTACTAAGACAGAATCCAGTAAAATACTAAACTCCATTCTTAAAATTCAGCAGATGCTTAAGCAGCTTTGTGGAATCAAGACCTCGTCACCCAAGTTTTAAGAAACCTCATCCAACAGCAACACTTCATCAAGACAACAGGAGGTTGACTCACTGGGGATAGACAGCCCTCTTTCACTACAGCCCACATAGTGCATCGCTGGAGAGTGCTGGCTAGAGAATCAGAGCAACATGCTCTTGTACATCCCAGTATCCTAGAAAAATGGCAAGAAACAAAGACTGATGGAACTAGTGAACATCATACATGAAAATTCATCAATACTCAGCCAAAACATCTTTAAAGGCCCCACGCAGATCAGAGTCCAACATTTTACCACCCGTATTAGAAAGTCTCAAATCCAACAGCTTATAAAGTTGTGTATATCAGAAGACACAAGGCTGTTTCTTATTAACCAAATAATCCAAAAGACATTGCTATCAGGAACACAAGTCATGCTGTGCAATGTGTGACCTGGGCTAAAACGTGCTTCTAGTTGCTTGCTCACCTGATACAAGATCCCTTTAAAGAGATTTTGATACAATAAGGGGAACTAAACATTTCTTATAGCCTGGGAATATTTTTCAGGATAAAAGTCATCTCAACCAAACCACTATAAGGATTTTTCATATCCCCCTTCCTTCCCCACCCCACCCTATAAAAAAAAAAAATTTTGCTCAAATTATGGATTTCCTCTCTTTCTTGGCAGAGTTACCAGAAGAAACACAATATTCCTTCTGGAGCACACTTCCCAGCTGCTGAAATGAGTGACTGGGACCATCCCCACCAGCGTCACTGACCCAGGTGACCTCAGCCACCACGGCAGTTACAGGCCTGGGCCCCCAAAGAAAGCAAAGAAAGAATCATTCAGACACACACACAAAAACACATTTCCACCTAAAGCTTCACCTCCAGCAGTACGTCCTCTCCCCAGTCAAAGGCTCTTGCCATCATGAACTGTATTTCTGATAGAGCAAGATCTTTCCGTGTTTTACTGCATCCCAGGGAGATTCCTCCTGCTTGTCTACAATTTCAGCATGTGCTAAAACAGTGGTGCCTGCAACAACACATACCACATTACAGAAGATAACACCAACATGTCATATTGTATATTTTCCCAGCTGCATGGAGCATCCTAGCCCACAGAAGTCCTTCACGTTTTGCTACATTTTAAGTGCCAAAAAGCTCATGGGGGAAATGTAAGGCAGCAGAAACCTGCTGAGACGCAACCTCTTCCATGGACAAAGTCTGCTGCCTGCACCAGCTCTGCCACCAGCGTGTCTCAAGAAGGGTCATCCAGAGGAACACACAGGTCACAGTGTCTAAGGCCCATTTTCAACCTTGGCCCCGTGGCAGCGATGGCCCTCACGGGGACCAACTGCATTTATTTGTGTAATCAGGACACACCTGTTGAGGGGCAGGGTCTCGGCACAGGCCACCAACAGACAGATGAGAAAGAAAAACTATTTATGTCAGGAGCTCCTGTTGCTGTCCTCAAGTCAGCCTGCTTTCAAAACAGCTCTTTGAGTATAAAAATTCCCCCTGAATTCCTTCAGCACATGCCCCTTACTTAGCCTACTGCCAGTTTCACCGTGTCTGCTATGTTCCCCGCTCCTATTTGACACAGCTTCAAGTAACCAAGACAGAGAAGGGCTCGGCAGACTTCTCTCTTGCTGCTCCTCGCCTCCTCTGGAGCATCTACACCATCTCAGAGACATTACCAGGCAGCACAGGTTTACTGCTCCACTTTGCAGATCGTGGAAGTGATCCACCTGCATGAAGAAGCCAGAGACAAATCAGAAGAACTGCAGGAAAGTTTGTGCACACTCAGTGAAAATGTGAACCCTAAGTATGCTTCCCAGAAAGAAATCCCCATGGACTCTAAGCTACAGGATCCATCCCCTCCTTCACAGGACGGTTCCCCTCCTTGCCATGGGCATATTTGCTAGAAACTCCCGCGGGGTTTTGTCTCTCTTGGGGAGTTGTACAGACTCTTTGGACACAAAACCTGGGCTGCTTCAGAAAAAATGAATAGCTCTGGTGGGGTACTATTTGATAGAGGGAAACCATACACAGCTACTTCACTTGAGTAGCTTACAGAACTAATACTAACAGGTACAGTATGCGTTTGCCAGGCTCTGAACTAGATAAAATTCTTCTTTCACTTTGCACTCACGAAAATTTAAAGGGGAGGTTAGACAGGCCAGTAAAAACTCTTACAATTTCACTTTCCCAGCATATGCAACAATAGATAAGTTTTCCGAACCATCTTGACAGATCTATCCTGCCTCAGATTAACAGCTGAAAAGGCAACAGGAGTCTAGCAGGAGTCTACAGAAACCACAGCATTCTCCAACACAAAGCGAGAGCTGTGTGCCCTCTTCCAGGATTTCACCGTTATTGCAATATCCTCCCCAGGGCATTCTCCTTTGCATCATCTGCACGGTCTCACTGCCTATTTCATTTTTGACTTAAAGTAATGAAACTTTGGCAAAACAAGCTTTAAAAGACGAAGGAAAGTGAAGTAGCTTTCCAGGCACCCGTGCTCCCTCCCCCTCCGAAGGGAAGGCAGAGGTCTCCTGTAATTGCTGTCGTTTGCATTTGGACTTGACTTGCAGAGATTGGCCATTTCCTGCTCCTGCAGGTGTATATATACTTTTTTTCTCCTCTCCAAGAACCGGAGAAAATGCTACCTTTATTAACTCACAGAAATGCTCTGACAAGCTCTTCAATACTCAAAGACGATAAATTCATCCATGCACAAACCTATTTTTATAAACTGGAAAATACACTATATGCCTATTGGGCAAGGCAGGACTGGAGATGGGCAGAGAGAAAACACTCTGTGGAACATTTCTATATTTTGACAACAACTATTAATACATGACAAAGAACACACTGTCAAGCTATTTAGGCTACAGATCTAACTTACCCTCTCAAATTCCTTTGTAGCAAAAGAGGAAATAAGTTTAGCCCAGCTGCAACTTTATTCCCTTCTTCCACGCTTTAAATAAAGAGCCACCTTGCAGCGAGCCGCCTGCCTCTCCAATTTCTCCTGACCAAGGTGGTCCAGCGAGCAAGGCTTAGGATGAGGGCACCATCTTCTATTCCTGGCTCTGACACTGACCTGCGGCACCGAGGGCAGCTCATTGCACATCTCTGCCTGATCTCCCAGCCCTGTTTACCCTGTCTATTTAGGCAGCTCTTCAGGCCAGGCACCGCTCTCCCCAGGCCTGCACAACAGCTGGCAAAACACTGAGGCCATGAGACACCGCAGCTGTATCACTACTCGCACTAAAAATCCCAAAGGCTTCATGCTGTTGCTCAGCTCCAGTTTAGTCACAGAAGGAGCTACTAAGCCACTATTTTTTCTGCAATGATGTTGGTTTTCTTTTCCCTTGGCACAAGTGTTTGAGTAGAAAGGCTCCATGAACTGAAATGCTCCATCATGAGCATAGGGTCTGACTCTTGTTCAGGCAGTTGTTACCACCAAGCAAAGCAAAACTCTTCAGCATGACCCCAATTTTTTTTAAACCATCCTCACTACAAGGTCTTGCTGCTCTACAGAGTTACACATAAAACTAATGTGATTGTACAGAACAATGGGCAGCCAGACACAGAGAGTAGGACACCTCTCAAGAGCCACATAAAACTAAACCCACTAAATACTTCCAAAATATCACAATAATATTTTATTAAACATTTTCTTACTGCTATATTGAAGAAGGGTATTTTTAATGCTAAAACAGGGATTGAGAGCCTTACTGAAGCAGGCCCTACAATTGCTAATACACATTAATTCACATGGATGTAACCCAGGATTTTTTTTTCCTCCATGGAATGAAGTATAGAGAAACATTGCTCAAAGAAATTCTGTCTCTTCTTCCTTAAGTGCATGATTGAATCAACACCTTAAACCCTTTACTTACACACGCAGGTCCTGATTAGCTAAGTTTACCAGACAGGGCAAATATAAAAGATTATCAGTGTTATGAATATGCCTTTCAGCATAACAGCTAGTATCTGGGATTAAGCCCGTATCTTCTTTTAACATTAGCAAATCAATTTAAGGTTGTGCAAGCGTAAGTCCATGTCCAGAGATAAACAAGGCAGGCAATTTTTAAAGGTGCACAGTCCATAAGAAGTAAAACCCTATAGTTTATTTAAATATATATATCTAGGTACTGCAATTTCTCCTTTCTATGCAGTAAACAGCTAGGGCTTTGCAGACAGTTTCTTAGAAAAATTCTCTCTTCCCTATTTATGGGAAGAAATTGTTATAGACAAGCTGACCATGCAAACAGTTGTCGCACATGCAAATTAAAGCCTGTTCCTGTGATCTTCTTGTTACAATAATCTTCAGATATACCTAAGAGAAACAACATTTTAAAGAAATGGTGTCATTTTCAAGTTAATCACCCTTTAAGAAAGTGAGTAAGGGTAGGGGAGGATAAGTTTTACAGTTATCTTGCACATTAGGCTCAAATTATCACTATTCACAAAGCATTAACAGATGGCTTATCAAAACCCATTTAACAGCAGAAATGATCAAACTAGTACTGAGATGGTTTTTGTTCTCAACAGTAAATATTCCCTAGACTAGTTTTTAACTTGTGCCAGCCTCCCTGGGACCATCAGTTTAAGATCTAACGTTGGAGACACGCGCATTACTTCATTAAGCACATTTACCAAAAATGGTTTCAGCTTTCACTTTCTCAATTGCGGACAGTATTGCGCGCACACACACACACAAAAAAAAAAAAAAAAAAAAAAAAAAAAAAAAAAGCATTCACTGCAGCAGAATGTACACCAGAATCCTCACCTCTCAACTGATTCAAAGCTAAGATAGAAAGACTCGAGATTTGCCCTATACCACTAGGCAAGAGGAGTTACCAAGAAAATCCAGTTATCCATCACCTTCATCACAGTTCTATTCACCCAGTGATATTTTAGTTTGAACATCTACTCAGCTCCTGTTTAAACTTCGAGGAGCAGTTTTCCAGGTTCCTAGTTAGGAAGAAAGATTGTGCCCAGCACCTTCTCTCTGTCTCCTCCATGTTGGCCTAACAAAACAGAACCTCTCCCCACAAGCCTTACTCCCTCAATTGCAGTAAGAGCCCTCATCTCGGTGACATTCAAGAGGGGTAGGTGGTATAGAAGAGACAAGGCTATTTAAAACCCTCAAATTGCCACAGAGTATTTAACTCTTGTTAAGTCAAGTACAAAATCTGTAACTGTACAACATCACAATTCATGGCAATTCTCAACAACACAATTCATGGCAATTCTTTTGGAAATGGACAGATACAGATCCCTCCTCCTGAGGTGAGCATATGTACTTATCTCTTGACAAAACTATCTACCTACTGGAGCAGAACTCCCACAAGTGTCCCAAGATGCCTGCATACAGCAAAAACAAGTGCTTAACTTGCAGGTATTGTCCAAAAGATTTAGCAAACTATCTATTTCAAGTCCAATATGCTAAAAATAATTAAAGGGTTCACCCCCACAGCTATTCCTCAAGGCTCCTGCACGTTCTTGAGCTCCCAATGACGAGGGTAGCAAAGACTACTGCTAAAAGCAGCACTCCGCAAGAGATAATTTAAGGAAAACTTGGAAATACAACTCAGCACAAAAGCACATCCTAGAATTACTATAAAAATTGTTCATGGCAAACCTAACAGCATAGAAACCCTCGAGTTTGACACTCGGGTACCCTTCCTTTCACTTAAAACCTCTGACCTAACCAACCTCTTCTGAAGCTGTTTATAGACCCGCATTCCTCTGCGGGGGAAATGGTGGTCCTTGCGCACGCTGCACCTGCTCTGCTGTACACCTGATCCCTCCTGCAACCCAAGCGGCACAGTATCACCTTAGCCTTAATGAAAAAAATACAGAACTTCATTTCCTTGGTAGACAAAATAATATATCACAGCAGACAGCGTCCAGGAGTCACAACGCACGGCCCTTGCTCCTGCTGACTTCAAAAGGAACTGCTGCAATGCCCCTAGTTTGCAGCCCCCAGTCCACAAAGACTGAGTGGTTGAAGTGCAGGGTGAAACCCCAATGCAGGGATATTTGCCATGACCCAAACTCTCCTCTTGCCTGCAGGAGCTGCAAGGGACCCTCCAACATGCGCACTATTGATGAGACAGCGGTGTGAGACAGCAGAGCAGCCCTAAGAGCTGACATCCCTTCTATGACCAACATCGAGGCAGGGCGCAAGGAAAACACACCAAGTGACCAAACAACAAGGGCAGCTCCGGGCTGGCAGCAAAAGGGAAATGCAGGAAGGAGCTCATAGATCCCAAAAACGTAGTTTTCCTCTTGGAATCCCTAAAGGAGTAAGGGAAGTGCATGTGGCATGGCCAACTCTGAGTGCTACCTTAGCAAGTCTGGGAGAGGAACCATGATGTTCGGGTCCTTGCCAGACAGGGACACAGCCCAAGGCCAGCAAGGCTGGGCACACTAAACACTAAAGAACACTCTGTCTCCTCCACCTCCACGTGTGGAGGCTTGCAGGGCACCTCCAGGGCTTCGGCGGCGGCCAACACCGGCCCGCACCACTCAGGGCCGCGAGCGCTTGATGGTTGCCCACCGCGGCGGGCAGCTCCATGTTCCCACGGGCCCTGCGGCCTTCTCCTCCTCCTCGGAGGTGCACGGAGCGGCCACCGGCCACTCCTGGGCTGCGGCTCCGCGGCCCCCGCCGCCACGCGCAGTCCCTCCCTCGCGGGGGCGGCCCCACCGCCCCTGCCCTGCCCTCGACGCCCCTGCCGCGCAGGCCAACGGCGGCGCAGACGCGCTTCGAGAATACCCCCCCCACCTCCCCCACTTCCCTCTGCCCCGGCCGCGGGAGCCCCCTTAGCGACTACGCCAGCTGCGCAGAACGCCCCTTAGCAACCAGCTAGGCCGCAGCAGCCGCGGCCTTTCCCAGGCGCCGCGGCCGCCTCCCGCCCGCCCTTCCGCGGCGCTTACAGGTCGGTGCCGAGCTGGGTGAATCCGGAGTTGAGGCAGCCACGGGCTATGCGCCTCCAGAGGACGTCGCGGCCAGTGAAGGAGCGCAGGCGGCGGCAGACCTGGCCCAGGCGGCCCAAGGCCTGCGCGTCCAGGTAGGAGCAGATGAGGAGTAGCAGTTCCTCGGGCAAGGCCCAGAGGGGGGAGGAGGAGGAGGAAAGGGGAGGGGAGGCGGCCCGGGATCCCCCCTGCGCCTGGGGGGACCGGGGGCTGCCTTTCCTCCCCATGGAGCAGCAGCTCCCGCCCCTCCTCCCCGGGAGCCGGAGCTGCTGCTGCCCGGGGGAGGCCAAGCCATGGACGGGGGCAGCCGCTCCCCAGTCACATGGGGCAGGAGCCGCCGCCTGTCACTGCCCCTCTCCGGGGGAGGCGGCGGCGGCAGCAGCCGAGGGGTGCCCGGGCCCTGCCGAGCCCTCCCTCATCAGCCGCTTAGCGCGTTAACGGGAGTCACCGGGGCTGCCCCGGCCTCTGCCCGGGCGGAAGTGCCCCCCCTCCAGCCACCCGCGCTCTTCACAGCTGGGCGTAATAACCCTTTATAAATACACCTTCTGCCTGCGTTTATTAATAATGTAAATAATTGACAGCAGGCAGAGTCTACCAGGTAGCTGCAGTGTTTGCTGCACCCCCTGAAGCAGCCCCCTCCCCTCAAAAAGGGAGGATAAGAGCAAGGTAATTAATACTTATTTGTTATCCCTGAGCACTCTCACAGTGCATAGTGCACAGGTGCACTCTCAACCCTGGAAAGGCAGGAGGGCTCAGGCCATGTTGCACAGAAATTTTCAGCTCATCCAGATTCCTGGGCCTTCCAAAATAGAGGTGCTCCCACCCTGTAAGACTGGGCCGTGCTTGGAGCAGATTCCAGGCTGGCTTTCCATACGGATTCTCAGTGCAGCCAGTGCCTCCCATTCGGGGCAGAGGAGCCCTCGCTTCACACGTGCACTGCGAGGAAGGAAGGATTCATAATAACTGAGTCATTGTTGCCATCCACAGGAGCCCAGAGAACTGACAGTGCACGACCATCCTGATCCAAAGGGGCAAAGCTGCTCTGTACAGATCAGAGCAAGAAAATGAGAGCACGATGTTGTTATTCATGCCTACAGTATTTTTCAGTCTGCATATGGCTGAAATGTTTGAGGAGATCTCTTCCTCCAAAGTAAAAAATAAATAAACTATAACTTCATCTTCTATCTATAATACTTCATACAGGTATCATACACCACAGACTGCATCTCCTCTTGCATATGGAGGAGGAGGATAAATTTCAGCATATAATGAGGTTACCATTAGCAGGCAGGCCTTTAGACAGTATGTATGTCCTGTTCAATGAGGTCATCTTGTCTGTATAATCTCAAGGACTCAGTCGGCAGCTCTGGAAGTCTTGTTGAGATTCAGAACTGCTGCCTGAGAAAGTGGTCCATTTACAAGGCTTTAACAAAACCTGGAGCTCAGGGAATTTCCAGAGGACCAGAAGGCAAATGTTTTATCAGCATTTTTAACAACTGAATCAGATGGCCCAAGTAATTAAAAGATTTTTCAGCCTAAGCTTTGCTCAGGTGAAATAACAGCACATCTGCTACAGGACTTAAGTAGCCAGTTGCAAGGGAGGTAATATAATGAACATCACTTAACATGAGTTTATAAAAAATAGGCACGAGTGCAGTTTTGGAGCAAATTAACTTGGTATCCTTTCTGATGACATTAAATGTAAGTAAATATATAATTTTTGTAATCAACTGACAATGTTTGAAACATTAAATATATTAAAACCCAAATAACGTATCTGTCAATTTGTTAGTTCAAAGCTGGTCTTTCCTCCTGGATTCCACAGAAACAATTTGTTGACCCTACATGATTTAAGATTTTTATTAGTAACTTAAAATATGAAATTATTAATTGTCAAAGCTCTGGAGAAGACGTAAAGCCTGAGGGAAGAGCAAATCATGCAAAGGATGCTCATGGCTGCAGAACTCCAAGTTAAGTTTAGGCATAATCAGATTGTATATATTTCAGTCAAGCCAAATGTAAAGTCTCACATCTAGGAACAAAGAATGTAGGTCACACTGAAAGGATGTAACTCTATCCTGCAAAGCTGCAATTCCGTAAAGTCTTCATTAAGATGAATAATCAGTTAAACGTGAGCTCCTTCTGCAGTGCTGTGACCAAAGGGCTAGTGCTGTCTTGGGAAACAAACAAGAGCTGGGAGGTTCTTTTACCTCTGTTTTTGACTGTTGTGGCTGCTTTGGAAATAATTTGTCCTGCCAACATTTCAAGAAAGATGTTGAAAAACTAGAGGGGTTTCAAAGAAGAGGAGCAAGAATGATTACAGGACTGTCAAAAGTGTTTTATAGCAAGACCCAAAGCGCTCAGTCTATTTAGCTTTCTAAAAGGTTAAGGTGCGAGTTGATCTTACCTTATGAGCACTTAAACAGGGGAAAAAAAAGCTGGTAATACCAGGCTCTTCAATCTACCAGAAAAAAAGAGATAAGAGCTCTGGACAGAAGTTGATGGGAAACATTCATGAATAAAGCACATTTTTTGTAGTAAAGAAAATCGCCTGTTCAAACAGCTTTTCAAGGTTTGTGGAAGCTCACCATTACTGAATTAAAAAAAAAAATCAGCTCTTTTTTTTCTTTTTTTTTTTCTCCCCTCAGAGATACAGCCCGGTTATATGTTTATCTGACTGTATGATTAAGGGTAAGATCCCAGCAACAATATCCTTCAGTCTGTGTCAGGGCCACTCCACCAAGGAAACGCCTTAACACACTCTGAAAAAAGCCTGGCTGTAAAGTAAGGTGCATCTGTGGAAGTGGCTCTTCAGTTCTTGCAATCTATGACCCAATGATACAGAACAATGAAAGGTTTGGTCAGATGAAACATCTGTTTGCACACAGTAACTGTGGAAAGAACCAGATGTGATCCAGACAGGAGGAGAAACAGTGGTATGATGAAAACAGTGACATACATTGCTCTTAAATACAAACTTCATTTTCTAGTACAGCTAGTTCCCTGACAAGGGGATAGTAATTATAAATCTCTGCCAAAACATGGATATCGCCACTGCTTATTTTCTATATTTTTGAGACTAATGGATCCACAAATGCATACATATATTCTTAGGTACGGTTCCAGCTACTGCAACTGCTATGAGGCTGTCAAAACTGTCTATCCCACAGGCCTCCTCCAGTACCAGAAGCTTTATTACTGACAGATAAATTACACCAATAAGCAGTACCTGTTCAGAGCCACAGTGGAAAGGACCCAGTGGCACCAGTCACCTCAGCACTGCAGAAGGAAGCACACATGCAGGTGTCTGCATGAGCAGAAACCAGGGAAGGTTCTGACCCTTACTAAAATTCTACATGTAACAATTATTTTCATTGGATTTTCATACTCTAATAAAGGTTCAGTGCAAGTGCTTACTGCAGTATAATCATACAATCAATAGCATTTTCTACTTCAAAAACTTAAAGATGCCAATCTTTTCATGTTTTCTAGCCTCTCTGAACCTCTAGAAAAGAGAACAGGGTTCTGTGCTGGACTCGGGCCATTGCTATGATGCGAACATCATAGTTCGCAGCTTCTGTAAGCTTAAAAGGGGAGCTTACACCCATAATATACTTTCACAGTATAAGTCAGTGAAGTGCAGCTTGGAAGAAATACCATTTGAATACCTGCCTGTCATTTTTTTGCTGTCTCCAAGGGGTTTTATTCTTTACATTGCCCTCAAATACACCTTTTCAGCTAAAGACACAAGCATGTGGACAGCTCTTTGTTTTGTTTTTCCTTCCAACCAATGCTTTTGTGTATTTCTGAAACTTAAGACACCTCCTCTGCTACTACAGTACTTATCTGTAACACCATCGCTTTGAGGGATTAAAGCAGGTTACTTGTTACACACTTAGATCAAGAGTTATCTGAGTAGAAAGTCTATCCCGTTAGGGTTGGCGGAATCTGTTTTTGATCTTGAGTTGTTTTGATTTTCTCTGAGAGCAAGTAACATGTTATTTTAACTTCTGAATAAGGTGTGCTACCTGACTGTGTCTCTTCTGTTTGGCAGAAAGGATTAGAAACCTCCACGGAACTTGCACTCTATTAAAGCAGAGTGCTCGCCCTTGAGAACCAAGGAGCTGAATTGTTTTCAGATTATGTGTGTGTGTGCGTGTGTGTCTTTCCCACATCAAAGACTTTGATAGAAGCTGTTCGCGCTATTGTCAGGAATGCAGGGATTGGCACAAAGGTGATTAGCAAAATTGCTTTTCTGCAGGAGAAGCACAAAAATTATCAAAGGATTAAAGAGGATAAAATTGAAAGGTTATGGTGAATTTGGGATAAATTTCCCTCCCTGTTTTTTTCCCCGAATTATACATATTGATTTGTTTTTTACCCATAGAAGGTGTGCCAGAAGGAATCAGAATTGGAAGATGTTTGGTATGAGTTCTGTGGAAGGGCAAAAAAAATATTCCTTAAAAGTAGTGCCATCAGGCTGTGTGTGCTTCCAGACCACATCTGCAAAGTGTTTTTAATGAGAACTGGGGGCATCCAGCCAGCAGCCCTTCCCACAAGTTCTCAGCAGTCACAGGATGAGGACCTTTATTCATAATTATACCAAATATTCTGAAAACAAACCATTTCATAAATCAATTTGTCATCAGTGATGCTACTTGCTTAGTCTTCTTGCTACACTCAGCTGAGAAATATACTAAATTAAGGGGATTGCTTTCATTCTGTATTTGCTAGGCACATGCAGTGGTTTTGTATTTTGATCAGCTGCTGAGCTGCTTGAATGATTCAAGAAAAAATTAAAAAGTACTAAAAAGATAATTAAAAAAAAGGATTTGCAAATATTTGAGTGTAACAAAACTAACAGCCCAGCTTCTAGAAGCTCTCTCCTTTGGAAAATTGCAGTGTAATAAAAATGTATCACTTTCCATAGCCAGCAGAATTGTCTCATCTTGTTGGTTTAGACTCTGTTTATTGTTCATTTTATTTTGAGCAGTCATCTATTACTTGCTAAGTACTGGCCCTACAACTATCCCTTGGCTTTGGATTTTGAGTCCTGTTTGTTTTGCTAATCTGTTATTTTCTGGAAGTCATCCACATGATTTTGTGTGTTTTTAACCTCATTTATCAAAGTATTATCTAAAGCATCTGTTCAGAAAATGTTCATTTTAACTGTTTTCTCAACAATGACCTTCTTCCTTCCCCCCAGGCCACATCAAGTTGTCACTCACCAGACAGCTGTGGAATTTGGAATCATTCCTTTTAAACACTTTACAATTCCAAATGGTAGATTTCTAATGGCACAATATGATTGCCACAAAGATCTTTAAATTTCCCAATCCTCCAGGCTTCAAAGGCTGGACCGTCCTTGATCTCCTGAAGGAATGCTTTTGAATCTTGTGCTTTTATAGGGACTACCTATGAAGATATTTTAGGGGCTTTTTCCTTTTATACCCAGAGCCTGAGGAACTAAACATTCAAATTCCCACCGATTTCTCTGAGAGGAAGACCAAGACCTACAAAGTTGTTTCAAGAGATTTTCAGCTCAGTTTTCATTAATTCCACAAGTCGTTCCAAAACTTTTTGGTGTGTTTAGAAAGCAACATAGGAGTATCCTCAGAGCAGCAGTAGTTATTTTACTCATTTTACCCTACATCTGCCTTCCACTTACATGGCTACACCTGACTGTCCCTGACCTTCCATGAACAAGTCTCACAGTGCCCTAACGCATCCTGTGCTTATGGGCACAACGGGACCCTTGGCTCTAGAGGATTCCCCGCTTTCAAATAGGAAGCTTCACTTATAAGGTGATAATACGGAAAGTGAGCAAGCCTACTAAAGCTGGCGGTTTGGGATCTGCCTTGACCAGGCAATCAAGGCAAAACCTAATTACCTACACCAGCTCAAATTCAGAGACTCATAATTATGAGAACTCGAGGCTTGCTTCATCTTTCTTCCCCTAAAAAAGAGGGAAGTAGTCCTTTTTCACCAGTAGTCCTTTCTCGTATTGTAGACTTTTGTGTCTTTTAGGAGGCTCATACAGCTTCTCACTGGTTAATTCTGTCTTCTCTTTTTACTAAAACTTTAAATTGCTGAACTCTGTATTAAGATTTTTAGCGCAGCCAAGTCATGAGGTGAATTCCTCTCTCAACTCCAGCCTTTTCTAGGACATATGGCTCGAGAGTGAAATGAGGGTATTCCAGGGGTCTCTTGTTAGTGAAGCACACATAGATAGTCAACAGGTAGAGAACATATAGAGTAAATTATGTGTCTGTGGGGTCTCACCCTGCAGCAAGCTACCGTGTGTGCATAACGTCCCGCCTAGCAGATTCATCTGCAAGTTTGGGTGCCTGCAATTGAAAATTCCTTGGGACAAAGTACCGTGTCTTCTACTTGAGGTACTGCTACCGTACCTCATGTGACATGACCTCTGCTGTGATTGCAGACTCTCGAGTATTATTATAAATAGTACCTGATGATCCGTCACTGCAGTAAGTGTGTGTTTAGGTGTCCCATATTGCTAATGCATGTGAGTTTTAAATAGACTTCAGCCTTAACCTCAACTTTTGCGACAGCAACAAACTGTAGGAACAACTAATTGCTACCGCGGTTTATGGGTCAGGGAACAAGCCTTAGATCCTCATTTACACAAGTTTCTTATGATCATGCAAGACCTACCTCTCCAAAGCTATTTTTTGTTTGTTTGTTTAGATCAGTTTTAAAAAAAAATCCCACATCCCAAAATAGAGAATGTTTTCCTTTGGGACTAGAAGCAAACACACTTGATGGCTTTAACATCTGCTGGACAATGCATGGACGGGAGGTGGGCACCTCACACAGTTTTGTGACAAACACATGTGTGTACAGCGTGTCAGATTATAAAACCAAGAATAAAGAGTCATTAAAATGCCCGTTCTTCAGCCCACCTGCCATGAAAATAGGCCTTTCACTCTATCTATTTAAATAGAAAATGAGTCTTGGGAAGGAAAATGCTGACATTCCAGAGACTCAAGTCAAAATCTCTCCCTCCAATAAAGGATATCTGTCAATTGAACATAAATTGATTCATTGTCTGTCTCTCATCAGGACCCACAAACCACCCAATGCACATACACCTCTATTCTTCCCAGAAACCAAGACTTCACAGTCCCAGGACCATCACAGTAACATTTAACACTGACTTGGATCTTCAGCACTCAGTAATAGCACTCAGTAATTCTCCAATCTGTTTTCTGCTTTTGCAGCCTGTTAGTGCCTCGTAGGAATTTTGGGTGACAATCCGAGGAAGATTAGCTTGCTGCCCAGCAAAGCAGAAGCTCTCACAGCTCTACTGCAGGCGCAAATCTTGGAATGCAAATCTTGGAGCACAAATCTTCTCTTGGAAGGGAGGAAAGGAGAAAAAGCCACTTGCACTCTGGATCAACTATACCAGAAATATTTGTGTGCCATAAGTGGTAAATTTGGTATTCTTCTTTCTCTTTTCCTCTAGGCTTGCAATGAACTCATCATACTCAACATACCTGAATTATTAGTAGCATTATATTGAAATGCAGCTCGACAGACAGAGCAGCCAGGCTGAGAAAGATGCCTGCAAATCCGTCCAAAGGAAAAAGAGTTCTGACTTCCAAATTTCATTTGAGTCTCTTGAAACTGAATTTACTGTTATATGGTGACTGGTTAATCAGAATGCTTCTCTAGATTATTCTTCTCCCTATAGCCCAACTTCACCTGTTTGGTGACTGTGAGCCTTGCCACTGCATTAGTAAGAGCAGGAAAAAAACACCTTTTTGAGAAGGGGGGCACAGGGAGGCTGATGGTGCTTTTTGCTGATGCTTATCTCCCTTCGCACACACAAACACACAAATGTGCTTCTTCAGCACAAACCTCTGTGCAAGGAATCAGCAAAGACATCTACCTGTGTGTTATTATTTCCCTGTGCTCGCTCTGGAGTACGAGGCCCATTTGCGCAGTGGCCGTCCCGGCAGGTGTTTGGCAGTGCAGGTGTGTGCACAGACAGAGTCCCGAGCACAAGCACAGACAAAGATTCAAATACCAAGGCCTTTCCGCCTGAACCTGACACTGCCACTTTAAAATCAGAGACATGGACATCAAAGTTTCCCCTTTGCCAGAAGGAATGGACTATTTTGCAGCCTTCCAAACGATGTCTCTCATCTCTCTGCCTTTCCTACAACCTTGTCTCTCTCTCTCACTCACTCGCACACACGTTTTCTAATACCATCCCTCCCTCTCCACTTCAAACCATGGGAAAAACCTAGGAAAAGAAGCTTGCCGACTAGGAGACCGTTTTGTTGCATTGTGTTTTCCAGCTAGACCTGAACAGACTGAAATCAATTCAGCTCCTTCTCGCTCGCTCGCTCCCTCCCTCTCTGTCTTTTTTTTTGTTGTTGTTTCTCTTAGATCGTACTCTCTGCTGTAAGAAAGCTGAGTTTAGCTATATCCATCCCCATAGCAATCAAGTGACCAGTAGTTTTTTATTGCTTGTAAAAACACAGTATCTTTTTCATGGGAGTCAGGTTTTCCTTCGGTTTGAAATGCCTTGTGAGCAGTGGTAACAATCCACAGAATCTTTGATCAATTCTCACATATCCATTTTAAGGATCTTTCTTTAGTGGACCCGTCATCACACAAGTTGAGAGCTTAGTAATTAATGTTTTAATATATTATGCCACCCTCTGTTGCATTATTGGCGGGAGGCGTGATTTAACAGAAACACACACAAATACCTGTGTCTGATCTGAATCACTACTTGCTCTAAAAAAATATACATTATTAAAGCTGAAGTCCAGCTGTTGCTATATTAATATCCTCTGGTTTTTATTTGCTCCTACCTTTTAGAAGTTTCAGTTTTCACTCTGATATTTTCCAGGCTTGCACCCAATATCAAGGTTATAACTGCAGGGTAAGAACCAGAGTAGAATACAAGAAGGTTCATTAGAAATTTGAACAGGCGAGGTCCAGCACAGCAGAGCCAGGAGGCCAAAGAAAGCAAAAGTTATGTGGAAACAACCCCGTTGACTCTGGGACTTAAATTTTGATAGTGCCATCTTTGGACTAAAGGACAGGTGTGCAGTCTGGCTTCTATATCTCCCAACCTTTGCAATAGTTAGCTGTGCAGCTGGTGTCCTTAACACAACCTTTTCTACCCTTAACATGTTCAACATCTCAGGGTGGATGCAAGGTTGCCACAAACATTGTTTTATTGCGCTTAAATGGAATCATGTTACTTTATCCCAAAACGGAGTGCCATCCAAACACAATAGAAAAATTAGCCATCTGACTTATACAGAACTTCCCTAGCAAAGAAAAAAAAATAGCCAAGAATACCACAAAACAGGAGTGTCTGGTGAAAGCCAAACGATCGTATCACCACGAAAGAGTCGAACTAAGAAAAATGAAAGTGCTGCAAAGTTGTGAGTTTCCACCACACTCCGCAGGCCTGAGTCTCAGTGGGGATTTTGTAGCCTCCCTGAAACAGCAGCCGTCTCCCCGTCAGCCCCAGGAGCACCTTGCAAAGCCCAGCCCACAGGCCATGGTGTGCCAAGAGCTTCTGCTCAGGCAGCCCCACTTAGCTCCAGCTGGCGAAGAAGGTCTCTCAGGTGGGCAGCTCTCATCTGCTTTTTGGATGGATAGCACAAAACCAGCACTGTAGAAACTCACTTGCCACTTAAAAGGCATTCAGTTCAGGTCATGTCATCTGTCACCCAGTCCCTGAGGGACATCCCATTTAAGAAGTGGTTTGTCACCTTCTGTGCTGCCTGCAGTTTCCAGCTGGAGGCTGGAGCAAGCCCAAATACAGGTCATTGCACTAAAACCTGCCTTCCAGATTGATAAGCTAAAAGACAGCTGTCTGTTTGCTCCTGGCTGCTCAAACTCTGTGAAATTCAAGCAAAACTGCTGGGTACTCTACACCACTGGAAATCTCATTTTATTTAGGTGCCTAAGTACTGTTCTCAGTATCTAACTCCAGGCTCTTAACATTGCACATGCTGCAAACCACCTGCATTTTGTACTCTTTTGCTGTGATATGAGCTTTAGCAATATAATCTCAAATTATTTCACAAAGAGCAGCCCAACACAGACATTTTTCCTCTACCACTTCAGATATACACGTAGCATCTGGTAATTGCCTTGTAACTTAAACTGTTGAAGATTTGTAACCAGTGTCTCCTATGTATCTTTGTTTTGGCAGCACTTGGAATATTGTCTAATTATTTTCAACCAGCTGCACAGCTTTTCAGAGCTATGTTTCAGGAGAGGAGGTGATTAATTATGACCCTAATTTTGTGCAATACAGCCTTTTAGGTAAAGGAATTGAAGGGCTGAGGCATTCAGCTCAGCAACAATTTCATTTATTATGTACACACCATCAGCACGTGTGTGTATTTATAAATATTCCCTGCATTTAATAAATAGCACATTGTGCAAATACAGCTTACCAGGTACTTTTCCTATAAAGGAATAAATGCTGAGCACAGAGCAGAACAAGAGTTTCTACATAAAATTGCAGGAAAGCACAAACAAAACACTGTATAAAGAAGGAATAATAAATGATTGTAGACTTTTGTTTTAGAGTATAAATGCAAGAGGCTGGAGTTGAGATTCTCTCTAACCGTGGAACCTCCTCATTTACAATGCTTAATCATACAAATATAATCATCTTCTAGAAGCTTTTGAACTGCCTTCCCCCCCTCCTTTTCAGGAAAACAATATAGTAATTTAAAGAACAAAAATCAAAAGAACAAGAACATGGGGCAAAGCCTCAGAATATTGCCATTGCTGCCAGTCTATTTTAAGGAGCAGTTTCCCAAGAGCTCAGCATCTCATATACTGCAATTGCTTTCAAATAGTCTGACTTTATATATATATATATATGTGTGTGTGTGTATGTATATATATTATATATATATGTATGCATACAAAACACAATCTTTCAGCCTGAATATGGGCTATTTCAAACACTTTCAGGTACTGAAAATACCTGCCATCTCTAGTTGCCTATTTCCAGGACTATAGAACTTTCTAGCTTACAAAAGTTGTCATGACTGTGCATAAATGCCATCTCTTGGGACTCTTAGGGTAGATGCTGCAAGAATGCTGTTCTCTCAGCAGTAGCCAAGAAGAATCCACTTTCCTGCACATCTTGAAACCTCCTTAGGGGAGAAAAATCTTTCCCTGAGCAAAACTCAATCATGTCCCTAAAAATCCTGGGAAGGGTGTCAAAAATAAGGCATAATCTCCAAGAAATAACAATAACAAAAAATAGAGATAGAAAGAGAATCGGGCATCACCGAGACATTTGCCAGCTCTTATGAGCAGGCAGACAAGAATAGATATCTGAGTGAGCTGAACTTTGTACGGGACCATAAAGGCAGCAGACAAACATTGTGTTAGGAAGACAGAGGAGACAACCACAGCGAGAAAGCGGAGAGATGGCGTTGAGACACTTTCAGGGAGGGGGGAGATGGTTCGTTGGGCCAAGTGACCTTTTCCCATCCAGCAATTTCTTCTGTCCCAGTGCAGAATGACAATGGGGACCCAATGGCAGCGCAATCCAGCAGCCACGGCCATGCCGAAACTGCCTCAACTCGACCGTGCTGCACCGTTGCGGCCACAGGACGCTGTGAAACAAGCCAGACCCAAGTTTCCAACTTGCCCTCTTTTCTGTTGTTGTTGTTATTGCTGTTTGTTTCCATTCACCCCCTTTCATTCTCCATTTTTTTCCTCCCCTGTCTTGACTCTGATGGGGGCTCTTTTTGTGCAAAACAAGCCCTTCTGATCTCTTTGAAAGGCCAGCTCATGTCATTCTTCCAGATCATCATTGTATGACATGTTTTTATATCAGGCTGACAAAGGAGCTATTTGATCAGGGGGTATGGTGTGTGATTGTAAGAAATTCAGCTAGCCGGTGGCAACCATTGTTCCCCAAAGCGGCTCCCTGACCCCATTCTATTCAAGGAAAAACTCCCTTGGAGTGGCCTCTATTCATTGAGTAACACCAGTCCGCAGTCTCACTCCAGGAGTATGCTCAATTCAGAGGTGTGTCACCGATATTGCCCATCAACCAGCCTTTAACTCTTTCATCAGCATTAGGTTTCCAGCACAACAGCTGTTATCGTAGGACGAGCTGGGGAGGGGGGCACTGATGCATTCCAGCTCGCTGGAGCTCTCCTTATCTTGAAGAAATTTAACCTTCCTTTCAAAAGTTGTCTCAGAAAATATCCATCTGCTCCTTTCTGCGGGGCACAACCCACGTTGTTTGCCGCCTTATTCCTTTGCCCTGAAATGTCCCAATTCGCTATTCATCTTCCAAAACAAGTGACTCCTTTTAGATGACTAAAGAGTAATGAGTGCCGATTTAAATGGTCTTTAGATTTGACCTAAAATGATCAGTTATCTTCCTGTGTTTCAATGCCACAGCCTTTCTTCTCCCAAGCAGGCCTGTACCTACAAGCAAGGTCATGGTATCCACATGACTCCTTGCTGCGAGAAGGATTGCACAGCCAAGACACGTCCAAGTCCTTGGGAGACATTTCCTCTTGCAATATCTGTGGAAGAAGGTCAAGGTACTCCTGCGAGCTCCAAGAATGGTAGTCACGAAAACTCTTTCCATCTCCTTGCCCTACCCAGAGTCTCCAAAACCCAGGAAAAGGGCTGCAAAGGCTCCCATTAGATTTAAGGAGCTGGGCCATTAGGTTTAAAGAGCTGGGACATAGCCATTCTTGTGCTCATGGGGGTTAGGGAGCCTGCCCAGGAGCTAGAATGGGGTCGGACTCAAGAGCAAGGTACCAAACAGTAAAAATTTTGTTACTGCAGGGATGGGGGTTTTGAACCCTATGGTAGCAGAACTGAAAAAATGTGCAGGATAAAAACTAGCTGGTCTGCTATGAACACAGGCACACATGGTAGTGCCAGGGAGGATGTAATTGAAGCAAATTAAATTCAATGCATCCATCCCAGGACAGCTCTGCTGCACCTTCCAGTGTATTTTCCCCACTCCCATGCAATAAGCACATTCTCTATGCTCACAAACCATCCCTCTCAGCATGTTCACGGTGTCCCAGGGCATAGAGTTACCTGCAGAACCTCCTGGCAAACCTTGAGCTTGCAGGACCTCCTGGCAAACCAGGAGTGCACTTCCCGGAGACCCCTGCTTTAGGAACACAGCCCTGCTTTTGGCATCCTAGCTCAGTCCCTCTAGGAACCTCCTTCACCTGCTGCAAGAGCCCTCCTTTGCCATGCAGCCTTCCTCCACCACGCAACCTGCTTGGGTTTTGGTACCACCTTGATAGAGACCATCTCCGGCATCGAGATTTGTTAATAAACTCGGGCTCCCTCTGCTGGGACAGAGCACAAAATACTGGGGGGTCCATCTGCAGAACCAGGTTATTTCACTGCTAGGCTTATGGCTTTTTTGGTGATGTTTCAATAGATGTTACCATGAACCTTGTGTTTTTCTCCACTGGATCAGGATGGTAGAATAAACAGTAATGCTTTGTGCTACAGCAGCCTCGCTGTGTGCTCCAAAACCGCTGGGAAACTTGCGTTAAACTTTCAGTGACCTGTGAAGAGATCTGGCATCATCTCCCTTTTACACGGGGCGAGGAGGGGGGCAGGAGGAGCCCAGGTGCTCCATGATTTGTTCCATGCCATGAGCCGGTATCCTGGCGGACGTCTGCTTACTGGAACACGGGTTATGCCCTGATCAATGTGCTGGGTTTGGATTTAATCCTCTGAGAACAATCTGTTAAAAAACTCCTGCATCAAGCCTGTTCTCCAATATGCAAGACTTATTTTTTTAAGTATGAACTTTACTTGTCTTCAGAATTTCCACCAGCCTAGGGAAAGGGTCTCTTCCCCTCTCAGCTGCTTGCCTGGAAAGCTGCTCCTGAAGGGTGGATGTGCACAGCCATGTCTGTGTTATAACTGGAAGATGATTCCTGCTCCTCCATCTTAGCACAATGCCAAGATGCTGCTTTGCATCTGGTGAAGGATGGAGAAAGGTTCCCGTGTGGACCTGCTAGCCACGCATTTCCATCACGCAGATATGTAATGCCCTCAGCAAAAGTTAATATGGCAGAGCTACATTAATGGAGACTATTAGAATAAACCAAAAGGAAACATGGGTTAAATCTTAAGAGAGAAAGCTCCAGGTAGCAGTAAAACTTTCTAGAAAAGAAAAGGAAACTGGATGATTTCTTATTGAGAAGACCAGACAAAGCTGCAATGAAGACACTTTTGGGAGGTATTCCCACTGGGTCAAGGACTCTGCCTGTCTGCTGCCTATGAATTCAGCATGCTGCATTATCTGTATGACCTTTAATCCACCCTTAGTTACTAGGGAGAATGTTACTGCATCAACATTTTTTTCAGACAAAAACTGCAGTGTACACTGAATTAATGCATTTCCTCAGCAAAGCTGCTGCCTTCAGCGCTCACTTCAGGGTTTCATGCAGCAACACTCACTTCTGAGGTTAAACAGAGTGAGCTGGATGCTCCGGTTTCAAGGAGAGTTTGACTCTTCCCTAGCAGCTCAGCACAGTCCAAATAATTCAAGGAGACCTGTTGCCTTCCATGACAGCAGTGACAGCTCTCTCCAGTAATTCAGGGGCTCAAATAGCAGTTAGGTCCAAAGCGCTGTCCTGGCATTCACTCTGCATATATCCTTGCTTGGTCCTATAGATTAAAGCTGACACTGCTCTGCATAGGCTGTTACAGGTGGTACAAATTAATTGCTTTGATGAGAAAAGATACACATGTTAAATATATATATGTATATTACATATACAAAAAAATATATATCAAACAGTAAATGACTTCAAAATTTCTACCTCTATAGGGATCAACTGTAGTTTTAAATCAAAGCAAGTGGCTCTACAGAAAGGTTTTGGGGGATGAGCGCTCCACGGTGCATTAGTGACTCCCCTCTCCCCACACTCTGTGTCCAGCTGGCACCAGCTCTGCCTTTCACCTGGGTGGCTGGTCTTTGGGCTTATTACCTCTTTTTTTGGTGTGTGCATCCTGGCCACCTATCAAGGTCTAAAGCTACCTCAAGTAATTGCTATAGGAGCATACATCATATGCACCGCCTGGATAAAACCAGCAAGGGAGCGCATCTAGAAATAAGTCAACATATTCAGAGTTTTCCCACATGGATGGCAACCAGGAATGAGAAAAATTAGCAGGAATATTGATGTTCTGAGCACACAGTACCTGTGATGCCTCCCAGAGCAGACCAGATTCTGATGTTGGTGCCGGACATCTCCCCAGATAAGTCATTGGAGCTCCTCTGGGCCAAGCAACAGGACAGGGTCTGGCCGGGCTCACCATGCCATGAAGTGCTAGTTTTCCTTTTCTCTCCATGGACATTCATTCCTATGGAACACGTGTTAGAGATCATTAGGGTCAGACCCACACCTTTCTTCTTTTCACTGCAGGTGAGCATGGTTGACTGATAGAGAATGATCCTCTATCTCCTCTGAGTTTCCTGGGGCTTATCCAAGTTCCCTGCTTCCCTTACCAGTTCCGTGTTTTGTCACTTTGCTCACTTCCTGGGAGAACATCCCACTTCCTAGGTAGCAAATGCAAAAGCAGCATCACATACAAGGGGGTCCCAAGGAGGTTTTGTCCAAAATCCTGGCTTGTGGAGCCTTGCGAGAAAAATCTCAGCTGTGACATTTATCCTCCCCATAGGGACATTTCTCGGCTTTTCTGATGTTCAGACAGGCTGGCTGCATTGCACACCCAAGCTAAACTCAGCTCTGCCCCATGGTTCCAACCAGGCCCTGACATTCAGTCTCGCTCAGGGAATGGTAAATCTCCTCCCCAGAGGCTGAAGGGGAGCGTTCGTGGAGGACAGGCAGCTGCTTTGCCAGGGACAGCCATCAAGAGCAAGTAATCCCCCTGCACTGGTGTCAAGTGCGAGGCGAGCGCGCGGCTCTGCCGGGGGAGGTGGTGAAACCCTCAGCTCCGCGCAATGATCAGTCTGAGTGGGAGTGAAGTGCGGACACTTTGCTGGCCCCAAAGACAGGCTACGGGCCCTCAGCACGTGTCAGCGGCCGCCTCTCTCCCATCCCATCCTGTTCCCCCCAGGACTTTGGGCAAGGGGGATGAGGATGCCCCTTCACCATCCAGAAAGGATTTAGAGGAGAGATTTTCCTACTAATTTGTGGAAGACACAATAGCAATGGCAATCAGGTCCCCACAGGTGCTTCACCTAATGCCACAAGCAGCAATTTTACCCTGGTGATTCATGATTGCCATGACACTTTCCTCTCTCAACCCAGTCATGCCCTCTCCATCCTTAGGTCACTCCTGTGAAAGCGCTTTAGAGCAACATCTAAGGATGGAGTTCAGCCCTTCAAAATACTGATTCTGCCAAAAACTTTGGCTAGGTGAAAACCTATATGGTCTTTGCTATCCCTGTGACAGTTTAGTATAGGGGGGGCATTTGCAAACATGGCCACTGGGGACAAGGAGGTCAGAAAACTCCACTCCCATCCCATCTAATCCAGGGTGATGCTACTGAAGTGAAAAGAACGACTATGGATTTATCCCACTGTAACTGAGTAAAACACAGCTCGGACTTTCCCAACTGCTACTTGAGTGAGCAAAGATTGAGTCCTTTTGGACAACAGACACTCTCAGGAATTCAGTAGTCTTTATAAAAAGTGCTACCCCTCTGCTTTAGAGACATGCTACAGCCTTTGCCCAAGTCATAGGAGGCAATGGACAGGAGATTGTAAATGTCCACCTCCTGCAGGGATGGTCCCTGCCTTTGTCCCTCAGAATAGACTGGGGTGGTAACAGCCCAGCTGAATGCAGGTTACAGCTCCACAGGCAGTTTCAGTCACTTCGCAAAATCCCTTTGAGCACCTCTCAGAAAACATCTGCCCTGAACAGGGTGAGATCATGCCCATGGGTGGTCACTGCATTATTTGTTCCTCAAGATCCCAGGCACAGCCAAGCCAATGTCAGGCTCCATCACCAGAAGACACTGAGTAAGAGTCCCTCGTTTTGCAGAAGACTGGACTCAACACTCAGAATTGTCCCTTGGCCTTAAAACCTGCTCAAGTATGAAAGCAAGTTCCTTACAGTGAAGATCTGGGACAGAGTCCAGCCAGGCTCAGACTCAGAGAATCACAGGTGAGATTTAGAAATAAATCAGTTTTGTAGGTTTGTACTTCATTTACAGCTCCAATTATTGGTGTGTGTATATATATGGATCGATAGATTCCCTCATTTGGTTTCACTTCCATACCTTTTTTTTGGTCTCTTGTAGATTGATTGAGCCAATTCTCAGCTCTGCCACTTTTGATCTTAACCTTTCTACACCTTGGATTCCCCCTTCTTCACTCAAATGAATTTTGCCACCTCTTTTCATCTGTTACTATAAGGTTCTCAGGGCTTATTCTGTGTCTGAGCAGAGCCCACAAAAAAACGCTGGTTGCTGTGATACAAGTTAGGAGGAGAAACGAGGATGCAGGACTAGAAAACAACCCTGTTTGTGCTGCTTCTCTTGCTGAATTCTCTGCTGAGAGTTTGTCTCAGCTGCCTTGGCTGCTGAAAGCTAAGCCAGGCTCCTGATGATAGAGCATTTTCAGTGTCTAAAAAAGCCCCCAGCAAAACCAACCTTTTCTGTTTATAACTGACCTTCTCCATTCTACAGAAAAGAATCGAGCAGACAAATCTCATCCAGTTCCAACAGGTGAGAGGCACTCATCACCATCCCCTGGAAGGATGCACTTACCAAAAGAGAAACACAGAAGATGCACTGGTCAGGACTGCTGTATTCAACCCAAACAGTTGAACACACAAGCTGCAGATAAAGCAGTTGCTCATAGACCTGAGGGGCTGTAAGGCCGGATTCTCAAGTCTTCTGCTTACTCCAATGTTCTTACTTTTCCCTCCCATTTCTGAGAATCTAGTTCTCCAATAATAAAAAAGGAGAAATCTTGACCAATTTCCAAGCTGCAGGAGCTCCCTGCTCATGCACTTCCCAGCACACGGGGAGGCCAGGCAGAAGATAATGCTACTTTTAGTAGAGACATGATAACATAAGCATTTTTGTCCTATTTGCTCAAGCAATACCTAATACAGTCAATTACAAACAAATATGCACTCTGCTGGGTGCCGAGTGATGGGAATCCGATATTGCAATGTCTCCCATGAAAGGGAGACCCATGATCCACACCTGGAAGAACCTTGTGAGTAGAAAGAGGAAAAAAGAAAAAAAAAAAAAAAAAAAAAAAATCTTTGAAGCATCAACACTGGATCTGAGTACTTGTGTCCCACTAAAAGACATCAGGGCTCAGCTTCCAAAACAGAGCTAAGGGTCCAGTGCCCTGGCAGGAACAAGGGTACCTGGTGGCTCTCTGCTCCAGATCCATGAGGAATGTAGCATTTTACAGTGCAGCGCTCGCTCTGAACCCCGTGCCGCTCTGCTACCCTGCGCTGTCTGAGTGTACATTTCACAAGGTCAACAGACTTCCACCTCTGCAAAGAGTCCGCTGCATTTTCAAAGTATTTCCACAACAGGTGGCTGTCTCCCTCCTCCCTGTACATGCTGCAGCTTGAATCGGCCACTTTGATCATGGGGAAAAAACATCCCACCAAATCCCTTGATGTAGCATCAGCGATGTGTTAGAACCAAGCCGCCAGCGCACAGCGGAGAACCAACCTGAAACAGTGGAGCTGGGCAAGCAGGGAAGTGGATTAAGATCTGACTGGTATCTTAAATAAAATCTTACCCGAGCCCCATGTTTTAGGCCTTCCCAGGGACTTGAAGGACATTCTGTTACTTTAATATGGATACTCACCTCTAAAGTTGAGTCTGCATTGCTCATGAGCAGATGCAGACCAAAATATCAGTCTTGTCTAGAGGCATTCCCAGATTGCATATGCTGCTAGGAATTGCTCTCCATGTGCCAGTCCCCACTGGGCTGGGCAGATGGAAATTGGCTGATTTTTGGAAGCACCTGAACATCTAACCTGGACAAACTAAACCTTGCAGATCTGCTGATTGGGACAGAAGTTGTGGAAGATAGATGGACATGGAGCAATTTCCAGTCATGAGGTGCCTTGAAAGCCACTGTGCTCCACAGACATAAGTGGTTGCTACCTACCGGGAACGTGGTTGGTAGCAGCATCAGCCCGTTAGCCACCAGTCCATCCTAATACACCCTGCTGACCTGTGCTTTAATGAGAAATCCTGGCCACTGCCTCATCTGCTCTGCTGGTCTGTGTGGGACAGCAGGCTTTAACGCTTGCCTGAGCCAGTTGCATTGGCAAAGTCTTGGTTTTAATGGCATTTTGTGAAGCAGGTTGGCTCCTCCACTGCAGCCACAACTGCTGACAAATCAATCATTACCAGCAGTTAGCTGTTTGATGGTTAACAGCCTGAACTGAAGCCAAACTGGTTGTTAATTGGGATAACAACCGATTTCAAGGGGTTGTTTTGCAGAGCCCAACACTCCCCGCTATTGACTCCAAGTTGTAACTAGCAGCCAGGCAGCAATTAACGGAGTCCCGGGAAATTCGCAGGCCATTACCAAAGGGCTGGCTCCCAGCTGGGCCGCTGCTTCTCATGGGGGTGACAGGGAGCGTGGCCATGTCCTGGGGCCCATTCACACAATTAAAGCTGGTGCTTGAGGTCCATCTCATATGTTGAGGATAGAACCTCTCCTATCAATGCACAGACCAGGCCTTGTCATCCTGCATTCAGCTAATCCTGCACATTTAGGGTTTTTATGGGGGCCACTGTAAATGGACACATTTTTTTTTCTGCCCATGTTTGTCATGAACAGGAGCTTCTGCCACTCCTCCTTCAAAATCTATCCACAGATTTGCCTGTGCCAATTTTAGCAACCAGACCTGTAAGGGTGGTCAGGTCTATCATGCTGACCTGTGTCACCTGCTACAACGGACCACGCAAAATAGCAGACCTGGGTAACAAGGGCTGCTATTCACTGAGACCAGCCCATTAAAGAAAAGAGACCCCAGCCAACACAACATGCTACTGGATTGTAAAGGAGAGAAAAACAAAAAATCACAGCAAGAACCAGGCCAGGTTTCTCCTACTGCACGTGGATCAGACCCTGCTGAACAGGCGAGACTCTGCCTAGCCCCAGCATCCCATTTCCAGCCCATGGTGACGGGAAGCACAGACTTAGCAGAGCAAGCAGTTCCTGGGCACAGAAAAAGGGGTCCTTCCCCACGCAGCCTCATATCCATCAGATGTGGGCAGATGTGTCACCAGGCAGATAGGTTAACATACTGGAAGACACATACCTCCTCACCTACAAATGAGACTAACCTGGTCATGGAGGATCCTTTCTAGGAAAACTGTAGTTTTCTCCCCAAACAGCCTACTCCAGAGCAAAATACCACCATAGACCTATAGGCCTCTACCCTAAAGGCAGCTCCCAGAGGAAAGCTGTGGCATAATCCCCCATCTCTAGGGTAAGTCCTTGCCACTGGATGTATGTATGGGCAGAGGGCAGCGACACTGCAAATGGGAAGCAGAGTGGTAATGAGGAGCAGATGTGTAGGTGCTTGGAGCACCCAGGTGCTACAGAAGTGCTAAGTGTTATTATCATGGCCAGGAAACAGGCTGTGAAAACTCACCACACTCCACATCCCCACACCGGGCCTTCTCCAGGAGCCAGGACCAGACATTCCTCATGAGCCACAGGCAAACCGGAGTCAGCCTGGAGGTGTCTTCAGTTGCAGCCGAGCTGGGGACACCTGGATTCAGAGGGTCTGCATGGAAATGAGACAGGCACAGAGAGAGAAAAGCTGAAGAGAAGAATTAGTTCTGGTCCCTGTGTGGCCGAAAAGGCCCAGCACCCTGCCCCACCATTAAGCTGTGTCACAACCCATACATTTCCAAAAGATGTTTCACTATACGGGGCTCACTCGATAGCCACTCTACCCAAAAATACCCTTCTCATGCCTGGACAGTCATTTCTTGGGAGAGGAAAGCACTGAGCTCATTCCTGGTCCATCTTGCACCTCCCTCCAGGATGCTCCCATGGCACTTGGGTAACTGGATGATACAGGGACCATGGCCAGAGCCCTGATGGTATCAAGCAGGGTACAGGGCAGTGCTGAGCCCTCGCGGCCAGCAGAATGAGGCTTGATGTCCCATAGAATGAGCCAGTTTGATCTGGACTGGTTGTGTGAGAGCAGAAATATGGGATCCCCCACCGAGCCCCTGAGCATCCCTGGTTCTGGCTATAAACCTCCTTCCAAGGAGGATCTTTACAGAGTGTAGCCAAGATGCTCCACAAGCCACAGCCATCCCCCACCCCCTCCCTGGGAGGAATTGCTCTCACACAAATGAAATGTGTGTAATTAATGGGCAGGGGGCTGGACAGGTCCGAGATGAAAGCGTTTCCTGGACTTGTCCTTCATTTGCATGGTATCAGAAGCTGTTCAGAAGGTGTGACTTTTCCCACAGGGAGCCCTCAGCTCGGTGGCACAATAAAGCCAGGACTTCTTACCCAGAATTAATTAAAGGAGGGGGATGGGGATGGCAGGGAGATGTTTGAAAGCTGAGCCTCATGCAATAAACAAACACCCCAGTCCTTCATCCTGCGCCAGGGTAGGCCCAAGGGCCTCCATCGAGCTCCGGCCCCATTATGGCACTGTGCAGCCCACCCTGCTCCTCAGGCCCCTTCCCCAAGCAGACCTGGTGGGAAAGTCCCTGTGGGCTGGTTGCAAAGAAGACCAACAGGGCTTATTTCTTTAGGGAAGAGATGGGAGTAGAAACTATGCGCCCAAAAGTCTGGGGCTCAGCATCCTCCAAGTCCTGCATAGCCAGGAAAGTGCATGCACTGCTCTTTGAAGCTCAGGACCACGCAGTCATCCAGGAATGGGCAGCCAGGGAAGCTGTGTCTCCTCCTTCATCTACCAGCTCTCTCTAGACAGCTGGCGACAGTGAAGGGACTGTGGGCTGACGCTTTGAGAGGCGGCAGGAGAAATGACTGCTTCCCTGTCAAGAGGAATTTGCTAGTTCCCATTGTATCCCCATAACTCTGCTGGCTCCTCCATGCCGGCTTCCCAAAACCTTCTGGAGGGGATACTTGGGAAGCTGGTCAGTTCCCCCTGCTTCCCACTGCTCAGGAGCAGGAGTTTCTCCCCAAAACACCCATGCTAAAAGCATGAGCTAAGGGGAGGAAATATCTACCTCCAAAGCCCCCTTCTTCCCAGTGCTTTCCAGAGTCCAGCCCTTGCCCAGTGCCCTAAGACCTCATGGTTTTCAGGCATTTTTAAGATGGGATTTTAAGGTTGGTTTACGCACACACACATCTCCCAGTGAGGAAGGAGGCAGGAAGCATCCCCAGGTCCCTGGCACTGGTGAGAGCTGAAGCTCAACCTCATTTATTCATCCAATGGGCAAGTCTGCCCGGGGGAATGGTCAGAGACATCGGAGGTTGTCCCCATCTCTGCAGGGGTGACAGGAGCTCCAGCACTGGTGCACATGCACCCTGCAGGACCCAGGCCACCAGAAGAGGTGCCAGCCAGGCCAGGGACCCAGCAGTATCACCTCAGGGTATGAGGAGCCATTAATTAATTCACTTACTCATTAACTAAGTAGCAGGAGGCTCTTTCATCTTCCAAGCAAAGGCAAAACTGCAGTTGACGGCTGGAAGCTGGGGCTAGACAGATTCCAGCAATAAACAAAGGCCCAAACTGTAGCGCTCCTGGGCAGCGTGGCAGCCCACGAGCCTTCCAATGAAGATTAGCCATGGGAGAGACTTACCTGGAGCAAGCTTGGCCAGCACATAGTGCAGCTCAGCCATGAGCACACATGCAGTGTCTGGCCCTGGGCTTGAGCTCCGATGTCCTCCCAGCTTGAGATGCTGGTGGTCCAAGGGCTGCCTGATATTCCCAGACCAAGAGACCAGCCTGGCCTGGGGCTGAGCACCCCGGAGGACAGGGACGTCTGCTGACACGTGGGAAGTCAGTCCTACCACCCATAGCTAGAGCAGCAGCTCAGCACCCATTCAACCAGGCTTCATGGAGCCATTAGGAAATGCAATTAGACAAATTAATGAACACAAAGCACCCATTAAGGATTATCAAACACCATCTCTGAGCTGGGAAGGACCAGGAGCCACTCACTTTTATTCCCTGCAGCCTGGAGACTCCAGCACCAGCTTGTCCAGGGCCATTGTCGCCAGGCTTCTCCAGCCCATGGGTCCCTCAAAGGACAACCAGGCAAGCACCCTCCACCTTAGCAGAGCTGTGCTGTGGTGTGAGCATCACCCACAGCTGCCTGGAGGCATCTGTGAGGCCTAGAAGTCAGCCCCTGTGGTTTCCTTCTCAAAATTAAGGATAGTGTCAGCTCAGCCCAGATCATGGCATGCATGGAGCATGTCCTTCAGCATCACCCTGGGAATGGCTTGAACTCAGGCCCTGCCCAAGATGAGCCCCTGCCTGAGCATCATCCTGGGCCACAGACACACTACGATGGTGTGACTGCGGCAGTGGTGAGACTCTCTCCTGCAGAACCTGCTTCACTATTGAACTTCTAACTCATTTATTTTTTCTAACATCTGTAGTAATTCTGTTGTTGCATCCTTCCATATCTAGCTAACAACACAGCATGTCTGCTCTGCACCAGCACCACCCTGGGGACCAAGAGCTGGCTGACCCAGAAAGGGGATAATGAGATCCCTGTGATGAAGAGGGAGCCAAACTCCTGCCGCAGGCTCCTCAGAGCAAGATCCAGCATCAGAGGATCCTGGTTTGGTTTACATAGCCTCAGGGGCTCCAGAAAACCTCCCGTAGGCTGGAGATAATCCCCAAAGGGCAGGGAGAGGGTGTCCATCCATTAAAGGGAGATTTCACTGCAAGGAAGATAAATAAAAGACATGATTTCAACCTGGCCCCGCAGTCCTAGGGCATCCCACCTCTTCCCATCTGGGCCCCATCCTGCATCTCTCCATCGTTCAGCCTTGCCATCCCTGGAAAACAGGCAGGCTCGCAGAGACTAATACAAAGTTTTAATGCACATATTAAATAAATATTTCATTCATTTAATATTAAATTTGTACACAACCAAAAAAAACCCTCAAGGAAACAAATAGAAAACAAACAATCAGAAAGTTTGGATGAAAAGTCCCTCCGGTCCTGGCTAATATCCAGTGTCTGTGTCTGCCTTCCCCATTCAGAACAGTGGCTTTAACCCTGCAGAGAGATACAGGTCCAGGGCAGCGTGTCCAGAGCCAGGCTGGGCATCTGCATGCAGAAGACTTGATGTTTCCTCCTTCCACTTTTTTTTTTTTTTTTTTTTTTGATAAAATAGAAAACTAGGTTTCTGCCAATGCAGAAGTCTTTAAAGAAAATGATCCCTTTCCTAGGAGGAAGGCAGGCAGCATTTCTTGGAGAGCAAACCTGAGACAGCTAAAAACAGGTGTCAGCCATGAACTGAGTATTAGAGAGAGGAGAAAAAAAAAAAAAAGAAACTCTGAATGTCTACAAAGTAAATTTTGACTTTTTTTTCTTTTTAATATGAAGGATGAAAATTTTCATGTGATAGAAAAAAATTAAAATTCGGAAAAAAAAAATGGTGAAGAATTCACATTTTCCACGTGGAAAAAAATAAATTAAAAAAATGACACCGGTAACCAGTTCACTCCACTGCAGTCATCACCTACTGCCTCACCTTAGTAGCTTTAAAAAAATGTCAAAGGTGCCCTTTGTGGGTAAGAAATACCAAGTCAATCCAGGACTTTCTCTGGGGCATCCATGATCCTGTCCTCTCCTGAAGAAAAAAACAAGTGGCATTGGGAAGCATCTTCTGAAGAATTCAAGCTGAGCTTCCAGTTCAGGAAATAGGTACCCTAGAGGAGGGGAAACATTCAGTGGATCCATGGGGACCGGGCAGTGGGCAGGTGCCCACAGTGGCTGGGAGCACCCTCCGGGTGGGCACCCTGCCTTTGGGTGCCAAACTCTCCTCCTCTCTGGCAAGCAGTAATTCAGTGCCTTTAAGTGTGGACACTGCTTTCTTATTTGGACATGATTTTTCTTTTTTTTTTTTTTCTTTTCCTTGTTTGTTTTAAGCGGCAATTTTTTTTTCTTCTCTCTTCCCCTAGAGCTACAAAAATACAAAACAAAAAACAACCCCCAAACAGACTAGAACATCTCTAAGTGAAGGAGATTCCCCATGCCTTCACGTGTCTTTGAACATTTCATTTCTTTTAAAGCTGGAATACAAAAATAGAGCCTCTCTTTTCCTTTTTCCTCTTTTTTTTTTTTTCCCTTTTTTCCTCCTTTTTTTTTTTTTGTAAAAACAAAAACAAACCCCCAAAGTTATCAATGACTAGAGCAGGTAACTCTTTTTCCCCCCCTCCCTCCCTTCTTTAAGAACCGCATAGGAAAGTCTCTACGCGTGCTCTGAACTCCCAGAGAGTCCTCCAGCGTGGGCACATCAAGGGCCCAGGCCCGCCTTGGAGTTTCTAGTCCTTTTGCTCCTCCGGTTGAAGGGGTAGTTGAGGAACTCGAAGCGCCGGTGAGGCTCAGTGGTCTGGTGGCCCTTGGGCAGGCGCTTCATGAAATGCACCTCGCGCTGGTGCTGCCGCGTCTTGGAGCCCTTGCGCGGGCGGCCCTTGCGCGTGAACGCCATGTACCAGCCCTCGTACTTGGCGTTCTGCAGCGCCGTGTAGTTGTTCTCCAGGACAATCTCCGTGAAGACGCAGTCCTTGCCTTTGCCGTTGCTCTGCACGAAGTGGGGAGAAATGGGTCAGCATGGCTTGGACCAGGGAGTTGGTGCTTCTGCACCAACTTCCCCGCTCTTTCCCAGCGGGACAGAATCGACCCAAATTTAGTTTTTCCTCCAAAGTTACCATCCTCCTGCCATGCTCTGGGAGCCATGCCAGAGCAGGCACTGCAGGCCATGGGAACAGCTGCATCCCTGCTTGCTTCCAGGCATTCCTGCAGCGCGCACTGTGGGACTCTGCCAATCCTAGGTGGTCCCGAGACACAGATTGGGTCCCCCCACCAGCAAACTCTATCCCTACGGCAATTCACTCATCCTCGGTGCAGCAGGGGAGTCAAGGAGATGGAGGATCCATAGGGATGACATTGTTGCCTGCAGATGCCAGGAAGGCCAATGTGCCCAGAACATCCTGGTTATGTGGGACTAGGGAAGGGATGCATAGTGGCCCTGCAGCAACACCCACAATGGCAAATCCTCCTGGAAATTGCCCACAGGGATGGGAGGACCACAGCTCAGAGGGAGCGTGACTAATGGGTGCCCGCCGAGGTCCAGCCCCACGGAGTATCTTAACATTCCTGCTGCTTGTACCATGTAATCGGGGAGAATGGCGGAGCAATCCGCCTATTTGTCCGGGGAGATAGGAGGAATGTGCCTCGTGGAGCACCCGCTCGCCCCCCTTTCCCTTCCCCGCAGCGCCGGGGCAGCCACGTGGGATTGCACTGGCCACCCCATGCCCACCTGGTGCTTCCCGGCATGCCCCTCCAGCCTACCTTGCCGATCAGCTTCCCTTTCTTGTTCATGCAGATGTAGAAACCGGTCGCAGCGCCCTTGATGCGCACGCGGCTCCCGAAGGTGTCCGTCTCCACGATGAGCTTGGCTGTCAGGAGCAGCAGGGAGGAAGGAGAGAGGAGAGGTCACGGTGGCTACATTGGGGACGGGCACCCGAGCAGCACTGGTGCCAGCACCCTCCCCAAGGGCACATGCTGGGCAAGGAGGGAAAACGCACCCCCAAAACCTTGTGTCCTGGATTTAGCACCAGGAGCCATCCCGGTCCCCTCTTCTCCTCCACCGTGTCCCCAGGAGCAGCGGTGACTTTGTGACCGGCGGCAGAGGCATGAAGGGTACGGCCACCCTCTTAATGCCTTTCACCTTTGCACGTGCCGAGAGGGCATATTGATTTGGTCTCAGTTTTTTAATGGAGGCATCGATCTACTTCCGAAGGAGCTATGCAGATCGCTGGGTCGATGGGCTGCCTATAAATAGACCTGTCACCTTCCGTCCCCAGCCTCCTCCCAGGGAACCCGAGCCTCAGAGTCTGCAGTCCTGGCAGGGCAGAGGATGGCACAGGGCAACCTCATCCCCAGAGGCAGTTCCTCACACTGGGAAGCCTGGAAAAAGCCTGGCTGAGAATGGCACTGCCCGGCTGGGAAGCCGAAGGGCTACACTGTGAAGCTCAGAAAATTGGGAATATTTTGGCTTCCATGCCCTTGGTCCCCCAAAACCAGCAAGCCCACAAGCAAAGCGCTGGGACCCCTGGTTATTGGGGAAGGGGAGGAATTGATCGAGGCGACAGTAAAAGGTTTGAGGAACATTGATTTTTCTTGCCTAGAGCTGGAGTGAGCAGGAGGGAGGCAGGGAGTGAGCAGGGGAGCCCGCGGGAGCAGCGAGCACAAAACCCCGCTCTAAAGACGCCCCTTGCTCCCCGTTCTCAAAGGGCGGCCGTGATTTATGGCTGGGATCGCCCGCCTGGGCTGCGACAGCAGTACTGCACATCAGGACAACCTGCCGCCGGCGCTGCGAAATCCCAGATTCCGCCGGCCCCACGCACAGGAAAAATGCACAAAGCCACGGGGGAAAATAAATAAACAAACAATCTATATTAAGACACCTCCGAGGAGAGGCGGCACAGGCCCAGGGAGAGGTTTAATCCGGATTAGAGCCGCTTTTGGTTTGCACTGCGGCTCAAGAGGAGCGAGCCTGGCTGCACCGGCCGCCGCTTGGGATGGAGAGAAAAAGAAAGTCAATCACATATTGACAATTAAGACAGATAACCACGGACGCCGGGCTCGATGTTAAGTCGGCTGTAAAAACGTCAGCGTGGGGAAAGGGGTCATCCACAAGAATAAATCAGGCCCCTTTTACACGCCCACCCCCAAAAATTAGATCAAAAAAGAAAGAGGAAAAAGAATTAAAAAAAAAAAAAAAAGGCAAGGAATGAAGGTCTTGGTGAAGGGGGGCTTTCCTCCCTTCCCAAAAGAGGATTTTAAATATCATTTTGGGGGAGTCCATTTTTTTCCTTCTTTTTTGGGGGGGAAGTTAACATTTTCAACTCTATTCTTTCACTTAAGTGACAGATTTATCCCACTAAAATTATGTTTCATACTAAAACTTTGAAGGGAAAGTGGCTACGTAAACGCTGAAAAAATGCAGCGAGACACACTTGATCCCCCAACTGGACTGCGAAGAGGAGAAAGTATTCAGGAAATGTTAAAAAAGGTGAAAGTAAGAAGCGTTTTAATAGTTCTTCCAGACATGGGGGCCTCCCTGGAGATTCATATAGAACAATCCTGAACCTCTATTTTAACATTTACAGACTTGCAACTCTTTTAAAACTTTACATCTGAAAAACTGCTTGTTCGCTTTCTGCTTTAGATCAGCCTTCGTTCGCCTCCCCGCTCCTCCAAACGCTTAGCCCTTTTTATTACATTTTAATAGAGTTTTTCAAGGCACCACAAGTCCCCTCCTCCTGGCCTTATTTAAACCTAGTCGTTATTTAAATATGCACTAACTGCCTTTTAAAATCCAGGCATTACAGGTCTAAAACAAGATGGGTTTTTTTAATGGTTTCACTCGGGAAATTAGCTAAAGCCTGTTCAATCCAGAGCTGCTCAAGGATAAGAATAATTCAGTTGGAAGATTAATGCTATATATAATGTTATATATATATATAAGTGAATATATATATATACACACACATATATGATATATGTACATATACACACAGAGGAATATTGTATATGTGGAGTTTAGGTTTCTCTTGAACTTCTGAGATTCATTACAAATTTTTCATCTAAAGAAAAAATAATAAAAAAAAATAAAAAGGGAGGAAGGAAGAACAGTGTTCCTACTAATCTCCCCAAGCAAGAAAGGGAAATTGCAGCTAATACCAAAGGAAAACAGCCACGATCCTGAGGCACACGGGCACCTCCTGCCCAGCGCCAGGCGGGTCCGGGCTCCGGGGATACCGGGGGGAGCGGGACCCCTGACCACGGCTGGCGTTGGACTGCCCGATTGTGTCACTGAGGCGAGGATGAGAAGCGCAGGGAAGTAGCACGCTGCTGCCAGGGGTTCAGTAAGGGGGTGCCACTCGCGGGCAATGCTGGGGTGCCAGGAAAGCCCTCCTTGGGGCTCCTCATTTGGGCAGGGGGGGACAAGGGGAGTTCAAAGCAGCAGGTCATCTATTCGGCGTGGGGGACATGAGACTCGGTTCTGAGTTTTAAACATTGCTTTCCCATCCCTCAAGCCGCAAGGCTCCAGCCCTGCACGGCTCATCCCACACCATCGCCGCGCACCCTGTGGCAGGTGCGGACACGGCTGTGAAGGGAGATACGGCCAGAGCCCATCCCACGGGTACTGGTCCCTCGCTGCCAACCCCACGGCCATGGACCCTGTGCTCTCCCTTCCCAAGCTCAAATCATTTTAACAATTTCTGGCTAAGCGACAGGACAGAAATCATCAATCGGCGCATGGTGATTGCCTCCCCATGCCCCCACTTCACCGCACGTCCTTACCATGCACATCCCCATCCTCTGCCATCGCATTGATTTTCTTGTTGTCCAAGATCTGCACATGTTTCCCGCTGGTCCGACTGTACAGCTGGTAGGTACGGACGAGCCGCCGGCTGAGCTGATCCGTCACCAGGCTCTGCTCCCTCACATGCTGTGTAAAATTAGGTGGGGACTGAACAGTTACCTTTAGGAAATTAAAAAATATACAACACACCATTACCATCCCTACTTCTCAGAGGGGCGAATGGGCTGAGCGAAGATCGCCGACCTCCGGCCGCATTTCACGGGGCAATGGGCTGAGCGCGCCGCGCTCGCTGCGTGCTCCACGCCGCGCCAGCAGCGCCTCCCGAGGAAACGGGGCATTAATCAATGGGAGACGGGAACCGGAGCCCAGCCCGGAGCCGTGCCCACAGCAGGGCAGGTGACGCCCCGGCAGGGCTCAGCGCTCCCAGCCGGTGCTGGAGGGATGGGAGCTGGAGGGATGGGAGCCGAGGCTGGGCTCTGGAGGAGAGCCAGGGAAAACGTGCCCATGATTTTCCCCCGGAGCAGGGGCTGCTCCCCAGGCACGCTTCCCAGCCTCCCTTCCTCCTGGTCCCTTATTTCCTTCCAGACACTGCACTTTCCAAGTGCTGTCTCTAAATACAAGGCTAGCAGAGAAGGATAAGCTGGAAGGTGCAAGAGAAGCAAAAGGTGCCCTGGGCTGGGTGTTTAGTGGCGGGACAAGCTGGGGACGCTAACATGCTGCATGTGCAGATGCACCAGGTCACACACACCCAGCTGGTCAGTGAGGGCTTCCCCAGCGCTCCAAACCCGTTAGCCCCAGAGCAGCAGCGCCCATCGCTTCCAGAGCCGCGTCTGCCGCTCCGGCGCTCGGGACCACGCGCTTTAAGTGATTTTCACGACCAGCCAGACCTCCTCTCCCCCGCCACACACACACACTCAGCCCTGGCTCGCGCGCTTGCACAGGAGTCTTTTCCCCCCTTGTCTCAACTGCCTCTTTTAAGTCTGGAAAGTTTCGCTTCTCCCTGACATTTATAAAGACGTATTCTGAGCAAATGTTAGGAGATAGCTCCTTTCAACATCAGAAGGCTGGGACTACCCCCCGCCTCCCCCACGTCAAATGGGGAGATTTGCTCAGTCTTAAACAACAACAGAAAAAAAAAAGAAGAGAAAAAAAAAAAAAAAAAAAAAAAAAC
>VWPW01000386.1:0-16009 GCA_013389825.1 Crypturellus undulatus
GGCCAATAGCGAGTGGCCCTGCCACCCCTGCACCCCGGCTGCGCCCTTGGGTGCCAGGAACTGCTGCAAAACGCAGCCCGCAGCCCGCGCCCCCGTGCAAGCTGCGTGCCCTTTACCATCTCCTTTTTTAGTCAAGAAACGTCGGCTTCCTCTGGGGTTGTGTGAGGGGTTTAGCACTTCTGATATAACATCTTTTTCCAAGAGATTAGACCCCGGTTGTAAAATTTTTACTCTGCAGTGAAGTTGAGCAGAGATGTCTGCTTGGCTTGAATGCAAACACCTTCGGTAGCGAGTTAAGAAAACCGCCAGTCAAGTGTCAGGCGAGCGCTGCGAGTGTGACCGACCCTGGGGAGGGTTTTCCTCCCTTTGCTTTTTTTTTTTAAGAGTCATCTTACCCCTATCAAGCCTAACCTCACAGGCCACTGCCGTCCAGCAACGCACACAGGAGTGAGGTTTAGTCCCAGGATTTAGGCGTGGATTTAAAAGCTTTGCTGGTGTCAGAAGCGAGCCCTGCTGTGGTTCACTGCTCATGCCTACGAGAGGGCTGGTTATAACTGCAGAAAGCTGTCGCTGTCTCAAGTCTGGATTCTTTTTTTGTAAGAAGAGAGATACCAGGAACTCACCAATTACATTTGCAACTTCACCTAAAAGTGAGTTAACAATAAAACTGTTCAGGGCTATTTTATTTTGTATGGGATTTCATGAGCAATCAAACCTGGATCAAAGCTATGTTCAGCACTGCAGCATCGTTAGAGCAGCAACTTCTCACCCTAATTCCAATAACCAATGAAGAGCCTGATTAATTTAGCGGGCAGGGATGGCTGCTATTTGAACTATGCACATTTTATTTAACATAATGCTAATCAAAGGCCTAGTAGGATGCTCCAACCGCACTGCAGGGTGGCGGTGAGACGCCGTCGGAAGAGAAGCCCATTGCAGCCTCGCAGCAACACGCAGCAACGTGCAGTCCCTTAAAATAGCTAATGATGTGTTTTCCCAAACTGCACTAAAATTTAGGAAATGGAGGCTGCCTGCTATAAACACACGCTTAGACTAGTTAAAAATGTCACGCTGGCTGGAAAGCGTGTGCACGTCACGGAGCTGCTAGTGACACCCGGCTGGTGTCCCACGCTCCCGCGGCACGTTGGCGTAGGCCGACACACAGCCCTGCTCCAAAGCACCCAGTAAAACAAAGCAAAACGGCAGAAACCTGGGGGGACACAAGTTTCCCCTTTCATTTTAGCTGAACAGCAACAAAAGCTGCAAAAAGCTGCTTTGCAGTAGAGAGTGAAAAAGCTCAACTGGCTATTAAAAAAGGTAGGAGCTCTTTGATCAGACCACAGGCATTTGGTAGGGCAAGCAGGTCAGGGTGTGCTTGGCTCCCTGAACCTGAAATGTTAAAACAGTCACGTTAGGCGTTTGCACAGTGTTATGCAGGATGAGCTCACATCTTACCAACCCTGTTACTCAGACGCCCATAAAAATAAATACGAAGATAAAAAATAACATCAGATGCAACTACTACTCCTAGAAACTTGGGAGGTAAAAACCATCAAGGACCCAGCGGGATTGCAGGGCTGCAGGGCAGGAGGCGGCTGCATGGGCCGGGGCAGCCCCCCGGACACGCTCCATGCTCTCACGTCTCCTTCCCAGTTTCCCTCCTTGTAAAACGGTGATAAAACTTCACAGGAGGCTCAATTCTTTAATGCTGGAAACATTCAAATGCAACGGTGAAGATTCACCGTAACTATGCAAATCCTCAAATAAAAAGGGATTTATAGGGGGAGAAGAAACCACGGGTGGGGCTGGGAACATCCAGATTCTGAAGTTTCCTCCAAGCCACCTCCTCCTCTGCAGGTTCCTGGAAAAAGGCAGTTCTGCTACGCACACCGTTCTCCTGACATGATTCTTGTTCAACCGTCTAATATATTATGTCTACGTTTGCTAACACAGGATAGAAAACCATCTGCATTCATGAAAACCTGCAAGTCTACCAGCTCTCGCACATGCAAACAGAAGCAGTTCCCAACACTGTGTCGTATTTAGAAAGCTGCTTTGGAAATCTGGCTCTTAGTATCACCTTTGGTTGCTAAATAAACTTGTCTGGAGATTAACCACAGCCCACACAAAAATAGTTACAAAACAGTTTTATGACTTTGAGTAGAAATGAGTGTTGGCAAAGCAGTAGGACTGATTTTTTTTTTAAGTAAGGTTGAAATGTTAAAAAAAAATACAATATAGCCTCTATAAGCAGATTCTTCATGGTGTATAAATATGCACAGACCCAGCAAGAGTGACATGCATGTATTTTTGGCAGGGTAAACACTTGCAGTCCCCAAGTGACATCTCTGCATGCGCAGACTCTCCACTGGCGTGGAGAAAACCAAGAGCAGTTTCATTTCTTGCAATCAGATTTTCTATTTTTTATGCCTGTGTCTAGAATAAAGCTGGATCGCATTTGGAGGTGCTTGGAAATTCATTGTCCAGCTGCTATTACCCATGGTAAACATCCTATGATCTGTACATAACATAGCAACTCTTCTTGCATTTCAGTCTTCCCTCTTAATTTGGGAGGTGCAGGATACAACCAACCTCTTTTTTTCCCCCTTCTAGATGGGGGCTTCCCTGCTTTTCTTTACCAGAGATCCCTTCTGGCACTGCCGCAACCTGCGGCCGCGCGCAGGAGCGCAGAACGGACCACATATCTCTGAGCAGAGCAGAAAAACGGATCTTCTCACGTTGAGCAGCCTAGTGGGAATCTGGCTGCTCAACACTCCCAGAAACACCAGTCCGGAGCATCTCCCGCCGACTGTCCAAGGAGCGAACAGCCAATATTAGTCAACAATCTGGGAACCGCCGGCTTGCCAAAGTCACGTAAGTCTGTGGCAGGAGCAGTAACAGGATCATCTGGCTCCTCTCCTGTTTCTCAGCCACAAAACTTTCTTCCTCCCCTAACAATTACATATGTGGGTTTCCTTAACAGTTTCTTTTTACATTCCTGTTTAAACAGCACAGGGAAAAGGAAGAGGAGACTTGATGTGGAAAATTAGTTTTGGACATGTTAAGCAGTGTAGATTTGCCAACTTCTGTTGCTCCAGTCAGTTCATTTTAGACGCTCTGCGCTCTCACTGAAACCCTATTTTTAGGCTGCATGTCAGATTTTGCAGCTGAGACTGACAGGATTGTTCTAAAGGCTTTTCCCTGAGAAGCAGGGAGGGAAAACAACATGAATTTGTGCTTCTCCCTTGGCATTGCTGCCGCTACCATGCGGCAAACCTCCAGAGGGACCCAGCCTGGCAGACTCGGCTGTTTGGGGAAATCCTGAGCGTTGCCAGCACGAGGGAGACCTGCAGGTTTGATACACTGGTATGGCCAGCACAGCCTGCAAAATGCCCCAACAGGTTTGACTTTTTTTCTAGAGCTTTAGATCTTTGCTTGTGGCTACTGCGCTCAGCTCAAACCCTGACACAACCCCTCCTGACACCGCGGTGTTGCGAAGGGGACGTCACCCGCACAGACATGAATAAAAACATTGCTACGAAGCCCGTGTCATTGCAGTGTCACTGAGCGCTTTTACCCGGTGTTCTCAGGGACATCTGAGAACGGCTGATGCTAACGCAGAGCATGTTGAGACCATTCCAGAGGCATTTAAGCAGCAGAGGCTTGGGACAAGCAACCCAGTGAGATTTGGGTTTGCTGATCGATAGGGCCGGGTATTTGATTACAGTTTTACCACTGAAATCGCGGCGAGGCTCGGGGAGTTCACCCAGGTGTACCCGAGCACAGAATCCATCTCCCAGGGGCTTGCTGGGGCTTCCTGAAGCTGACAAGATTAATTTAGCGATTTGGAAATCTGTTGCCAAGCCGAAGGCCCCAGAAGACTGCATAGCAATAGGGAGATTAAAAGCAGATGGTTCAGCAAGCAAGGTTTTTATAGTGAAATTTTTAACAGACTTAACATTTTTGGGCTATCAGCATCTTCGTTCCTTCCTTCAGTCCACACGGATTAGTGTTGTTCGAGCAGCTCCAGAGGGAGCGAAGCGGAGCCCATTGTGCCAACCTCGCGCCCTCGGGGAGGGCACACGGACACCTACCCGACAGGCTGCAAACAAGGCTCAACCAAAGCGCTGCCCGGCGCAAGCACCTCCGCGTAGCATGGTTAATTCCCACAGAAGGATGTCGGTATTTCAAATATGAAGGCAGAGAACATTTCAGGGAGGGGTTCTGGTAGCTGCGCCTGCTCGGCGCAATGAGGTGAGGGCCGTGCAGAGGGCAAGGGCCGGCTCCGGCACGCGGACAGCAGCTCGGCACGGCCGCGGCCGGGCGCAGGCCCCGCGGCTGCCCCCGCTCCTCGCGCTCTGCACTCACCGAGCAGCACCTGATTCTCTCCATTAACAGCAGGAAAGGAAACAGGCTCCTTTTTTGCAGCATTCCCTGTGATAACTCGCTACCCAGGCAGCCTTGCCCACTGCAAACCAGGCACCGTGGACACAGGCTTCCCATCCACATAAAGCAACGTAACCCCCAGCCTACAATGGAGCCTGGAGCTTCATGACACCGCTGGCCTCGTTCTCCTGATCTGTGCAAACAGATTTGCAGGAATTTCAAAGCTGCACCATTTTGGGGTGCCCGCTGTGTCACGCATGACTCCCGCCTTTCCCTCCCATAATGCGGATTTGAAAGCAAAGTTAGTCACAAGGACAAAAAACTGCACCTGCAAAACCCAGGGAGGGCTGCTCTGCAAAACCAACCCCAAAATACATTTGGGCTGATGAATATAGTGGCCAAACCTCAACTTAAATCTTCCATATGAAGTGTAAGGAATCAAATAACCATCCAAAAGAAAAGATGTCTGCAAAAGAACTTGGCTCATAATATTTTCATTTGGGTTAAATTAAAATAATTGTAAATCTTCAGCGCACAGCATGAAAGCTCCATTCTGTGTAACACTGTACGTATCCCATTAAGCTTTATAGTCAGTTCAGCCCTACAAAAATGCTTTGAAAACCAGACTGAGTTGTCTTTCCTTGGGAAACTGAGCCTGCACCACTCGCAAAATTGGAAGAAAGCAGAATAACCCCGGCGCATGAACTCTCTCCTCTGCAGTTCACCAGGGCTAAGAGAGGCAGGGGAAAAGGAGGGGCAGGAGATGCATTCCTTGGAAGTCAGGGGAAAAGCATCATTTCACCCTGATCGTTTGGACAACATTAAGCCTCGGCTGCACGTGAATCAGAAGCCTGTGCCAAGCCAACACGCTCACACATAAACACCGTTTATAAAATGACCCACTCGGAACAACGACGTCCAGGTTCAAACTTCCTGGGCATCCCACAGAGCAGACTTGGATAACGTGACCACACAGCTCAGTTTGTGCGTTGGGATGGGAATTTACAGCACATCACACACGGAATTGCCTGTGAAAACCATGCTAACTCCTGCCTCCCTGCCCTGCTTTCGGATGCTCTCACTTCCACTCTCGTCTCCTTCCGAAGGCACCTGCAGAAGGAGCTCGAGGAGAACGTGGGACACCAGGTCACCACAACCTCTGGTCTCCTCCCAGCACAGGGAGCGCTCCCGGAGGCCAACACCTGCAGTGACCCGGGCACGAGGAGGCCTCCGTGCGCTGCCAGCTTGGGTTTTTCCTGCAGGAAGCAGGAGCTCGTCCTGCAGGGCAGCACCCTGAGGGTCCCTGCTGTGGCGGTGAGCATCACCCTGTGCTCATCCTGGCACCCCGCGTTCCTCCTTCCCAAAACACGGCACTTCGTCAGAGCTCTGCATCACCTCATATATTTCGCTGTATAAAGAGCAGAAAACAAGAGAAAAATCAAGTGCCAACCTCCTCTTGAGAGGGAAGAGAAAAGGTTTCCTTTTCCGGAGGAGCCTGGGTCTTCTTATCGAAGCACTCGGTGACTTTGCAAGGCCTGGATTAATCATTCCATTTCTCTTGCCCCTTCTAAACTGAGTATAAAATCCCCATCTCACAGCTGTATTGGTACCAATTAACAACTCTAAAGAGGTTAAAAATCTTGATTAAAGAGGGCACGGCAGGGCAGAGGTTAATGATTAACTGGCACAGTTTGGCTCATTAGTCCTTGTAGAGGAAGAGCTCAGAATCAGCTAAACCTCAGCACATGAATTCATTTCCACAGCTCTTTCTGAAATTCTCCTTCAGATCGGTGCCAATAAATCTTGCATTCCAGCAATGCTTCTCTAATACAGACATAAATTCGTGTTTCTCGCTGGCCAGATTCATGACAAAGGGAAGAATAAAGCAAAACTGCATTTATCCACCTCCATCCTGCAGCCTCCCTTCCCAGGACTCCTGCAGCTCTCGCGGCCAGAGGCAGCCAAGGGCTCTGCATGCGCCGTTCCTGGAGCACCAATCCCATAGGATTCGCCTCCAGCCTGCCCGGCTTCCTACTACCCTTATCTATTCCTACTCCCCTTACTCTGCACATCGCTGTTTTATACCCGGACTGCTTGCACCGAGCAAGGAGCTCCTGCCCTGTCCCCAAGGGCAGACTTTGGCTGCTCCCATGTTCCAGCTCTGCTCCATGCAGCGGATGAGGAGTTTACTCTAAGCCACTACACACACTCCGGCGTGGGGAGGGGAAGCCGCCGCCGCCGCTGTGTGAGCCACGGTCTCTCCTTGTCACAGTTGTTCCTTCAGTACCGGCTCTGCTTGCTCAACAACCCTTGAAGTTTCAGACCCTGGCTTAAAATTTTTAACTGAGGCACAAGGCCAAGTTGGAGGAGTTGGTGTCTCTCCTGACGGGATTCTCCCAGCAGATTTAAAAGCCAAGATTTTGCTACTCCGCTTTGCTCACATAAAATAGACCTTCTCGCTCTATAATTAATCCCAGTGAAATGAAGCACGGCAGCCTGACAGATTCACCTGTTTTGGTGCGAAGTGCAAAAAGGCTAAATGAATACATGGCTTCAGAGGGGCAGTTTGGCTTTTTTAAGGTACAGCTGTAATGAGAACCTTGAACATGAAGGCAGCACAGTACAAGACAGGCCAGGGAGATGACAGCAACACCAGGATCCTCAAAAACCAGGTAGAGGTGAAGCAGCACTCTGAAGCGTGCTACTCAATTATAAACGAGAAAAGCAAACGTCAAACAGCCTGTCTCAGGAAAAGCCAAAACCCAACACAAGGTTTCTCACTCCTGCCTAAGAGTGAGCTGAAAGCAGAGGACACAGTTGGCTTCTGGGCTGTCCTGAAGGACCAGAGTCCTCACACCTAAGGAAGAAGGATGGAAAGAAACCATACGCAGCAAATGCATCAGGAACACAGTGGCACTGTATGACTCAGTGTTGGGGTATAACCCCACGCAGCCCTGCCAGAGCGCAGGGGAGCCGGTCCCCGTGGGGTGCTCTCGTTTGCTGTGTGCTCGGTTCCACCTCTGCAAAGTGTCAATAGCATCAATGCATCCGCTGGGGTCCTGTCCACTGCTGGGATGCAGAAGCTGACACTGCTCCTGCCGTTAGCCCAGCTTTTCTTACTTTTCAAACTGCATACTTAAGAACATCAGAAGGAATACCAAGGGTGCAGTCAGTATGACTTCATGAAAAAAAAATACAAGTGCTTATTTAGGCTTTTTTTATGCACTGAGCTTTGCATGTGTAAATTCTCCCATCCTGGGAGGCGGCAGACAACGACTGTCCTTCTGAGAGCTGCTGGGCACCGTCTCCCCTCGCAGGCTGCAGTCCAGGTCTACCCTTCCCTGCTAGGTCATGGTCCTGGCAGGCTGAACAAGGGCTGCAGACCTGGCAAAAGGAGATGGAAGCTCCTGGGCACCAGAGCAGCCCTGGGCTCTGTTGCCGCTCGCGGGTGCCCTGCGCTTTTACCTGCATCTCCAGAGCCTCCCCTGAGCCTTCCTGCCAGCAACGACTGCTGGCCTCATCCCCGCTTCCCTAACACATATCCCTCCGGATGAGAATCCGCCTTCTCCAAGCGAGAGATCAGGACCTGACACCAAATAGCAACTTCTTAGAAATGCATGGAACTTGAGAGAGCAGGGAAACCCAACAAGATAGAATTTCCGTCATCAAAAAATAATCAAACCTGCTTCCTCGGGGTCACTCTGGCGTGTGCTGAGGGCACAGGCTGCAGGTGAGCTGGGGCTGTCAGCTCGAGTTCAACTCTGACATCTGAGGCACAGTTCTGGGTGAACATACACAAAATATGGTACTACAGATGCTGATAAATAGTTTTGCAGGAGAATCAAGCGGATATGAAAGATGAACAATATTATGGAAGTGAAATGACATTTTTATACTTCAGAAAAATAGGATCCAAAGCTGAGTTTTTCATGCTGGACTTTAGTTAAGGAATTAGTCATCATTATATAATAGTAATTTGAATATCCTAGCAAAGGATGTGTCAAAAAAAAAAGTCATTCAAAGCTTGGCTGCATTCAAGCTTTATCAATTAAAGTTGTACAACACAGTACGACAGCAGAGAGTGAATCGGATTCCAGGCAAGTATTTATATAGTGCTATGAAATGACGAGGGTTTGGTTTAATTGGTGAGTAAATGGAGCTGGAGGTTGCTAAAATAATCTCTAGCAACCCAGAGCATTGGGGCAGAACAAATTGTTTTACTGTTTTGTGCGTCTGCATTTCAAGCCTTGCAGACACTATGGTAAATGTAGTAATAACGTTGCCTAATGAAGATTGGTTGAAATAAGAGCGCAGGGTGAGAGGGCGAGGCAGGGACTCGCACGGCAGTATTTCACAAGGGAGGTAGAGAGAAGCTGCCAGAGTTTCTGGGAAAGGGGTGAGGAAAAGCGGATCGCTGCGATACAGCTCGGTGGAAATCTCCTGGGAGTGAGGAAGGCAAATGAGGGATGTAGGCAGCTTTATCCAGGCTCAGGGAACCGCTGTGGTACCAAAAAGTTTAGTGGGGATGTAGGCAACAGGCAGAGTGCTAGAAAATGAGGAAGAAAGGTTTGGAAAGGATAGGGAGCCAAATCCAGCTCTTCCCCAGTCTTCTATGCAGCACTCACGTGGATGGACGAGGCTGGGCAGGGCCCCCTTCAAACAGAGCAGTCCCGGGGAGGGAGCAGGGACGGTCCTGGCCACAGGGACACAACTCCACAAGTTCACAGCATCCACCTTGTCCTCCACACGTCCTGCTCCTCCACACGCTCCAAAAGAGGCTGCAAACACCCTGGATGGATCCACGGGCCGGGATCAGCTACTCCAGCTGCAGAGCCGACCCCCACGCGTTTAGTGCGACGGAGCAAGCGTGAGTTTTCCGACTGTGTTCTACCCAGGTCTACTGAAAACTCTCTAGGCATTGGGATATCTGCCACAAAAACCTGAGTGGAAATCCCCAGCTAGGAAAAAATATGTGTGGTTAATAAATAGCTCTGTAGACAAAAAAAAAAAAAAAAAGAGAAAGAGGAAAAAAAAAAGCAGGGTTGCGGGGAGAGAGAAAAGAGAGGAAAAGGTTTGTCGTCGTGAGATTGTAAGCGTCCAGCCATGGAAGTGATGACTAAGTGTAATCTTGTGTTTCAACAGGATGAAGAAAAACATGTTTTTGAAATTGTTGAGTCTGGTGTTCCCAGCCAAGAGATATTCTTTTTTTGGCCTGCAAGTGACCCTTCCAGCTTGGGCTTCCCTCCAGCCTGTGGGCCCATGGCAATGATTAGAGAATAGAAATTGCTGCTACTGGCCAGCTGTGCTCCAAATTACCTTAGTCAACTGTGCCTGTAACTGCGGTTACTGGTTTCTACCGAATTGCATCAGAGGGACTTGCTCACCCTCGCGTCATCCCTACCTCTGCAATCGCTCTCCCGGCGCAGAAAAACCTCTGCCCTCTGCACGTGCGTGAAAGCACCGCAAGGGCACGGCCAGTGCCCGGCTGCGCGGGGAGCCAGTAACCCTGGGCTCACATGGGAGAAAACCAAGCCCTGATTCGGGGGGAAGGAGCTCTCTGCAGGCCGCGTGCCCCTGTCCTACCTCAGCTGAGCCTCCCATGGCCTCTCCTTCCCAAATACCACCAGCCTGTGCCCCCTCTCCTGCCCTGAAGGCTTTTGTGTGGTCCAAGCCATGGGAAAGCACAAGCAGACTCAGAGCAGAAGGACGTGTTGGTGGTTTAGACGAGAAGAGTGTCCTGGTGCAACCTGCAGTCTGAGTCGTGGTGGTGGGAGGAGAGACTCTTAACATCTCGTAAGGCTGGAGGACAAAGTGTGCCAAGAGCCTGCGTGATCTAGGAAGCAATTTTTGGATTTAAGACAATGGTACAAAAGAAAACCCCTGGTTTGGTTTCCAGATGGATCAGGACAGTCATGAAGAGAGGGAGAAAACGGAGGAGAGCTGAGAATTCACCTCCCTTGCTTCTAAACGCCAGAAAGAAGAGAAAAACCAACCGAATGCAACAGTCAGTGATAAAAGCAAAATATCTGGGAGAAAGAGGCTAATTTTGTACTGATAAGTCAATGTAAGCAAACGTAAAGGGCCTCCCGAGGCCAGAGAGGCTGGCGCAGCCCCTCGCGGTGCAGCCCGCGGCCGGGCAGGCCCCGCGCTCGGCAGGGCGCTCCCGTTCCCGACAGCGACTGAGGCCGGCACCATTGTCAGATACAAAAAAATAAAATATGTTCCCATTAAAAAATGTGGATGATAGCAATTAATTCCACATTTTTGCGAATAAATATCATGTGTTCTGTGCCAGAGCAATTTGGCTTGCTCACAGAAGCTAGCAGGGACACATAAATCTAGTTTCCCTGTTGCTCAACAGAGCATCTCACTCTGCACACCACATTTTGCAGCGGAATGGGTTTTTCTTCTTCCTTTTAGACAGTATTTCAGTGGTACTTGCTGCCCATCTTCCCTATAGGTTACAAAACTCACTCTGAGACCTGACCTCTGAGATCAGAGCAGACTTTTTGACCACACGGAGTTTTCACCTGGCTTTGACACCATTAATTTTTATTGCAAGAACTGCCTCTCCACAGCTGATGTCCCCCCTTCTCTTTGGTGAAAGCTGGATGTGCTACGAGCGCCCCGGCCATTCCATCCTGCTTTCCCGTCACACCAGCAGGGAAGAGTCTTCCTGGGGGCCGGGAGCCTGGGCTGGGGAGTAACCCAGAGGGACCAACATCTGAGCACAGAAAGCTCAACCCATTTGGAAGAAAATCTAAGGTACTCCTGGCTTTCCCAGCTGTATTTACTTTGTTTTACTCCACTGACTTCACCACACTCAAATCAATGGAATTATAGAAGTGTAAAGCTGAGGTTGGGCCGCACGGACTCGGACTGTCAGTTCTGAAGCTTTACAGATGTCTGCTGCCCTTGCACGGGAGGAGCGGTGTTACTTTATTGACCAAACTCTTTCTTGTTTTAATATGGAAAATCTCAGTGGCACTTCACTCCATTTGTCTTTTTTTCTTCTTTAGTCATATGATAATGTACACTTATAACCGGTGAATCATCCCCCCAAAAAGTCATAAAGAGAAAAATAGCTCATATGTATGCCTCAGCGGTCAATGAATCACTGACGACAGGTATAATGGGAATAATTATATACTGCTGAGAAACCCTACCCAAAGCCCAGCTCCGAAGGCTAGTTGCAAAACTTCGGAGTTGTGCAGTTGCATCCAAGGCTGCGAGTGCCAGGTTTGGAATCAGCCAGGAGCACTTCAGATTTGTGTTACTGCAAGGACATATCCTCTCCAAGTGTCTGTTACGTGTTGACAAACTGTTTATACTTAACCAAGCAATAATAATGAATAGTCTAAATAGACATTGATTTCTATGTTTTTAATTCATTTTTAGTGGGAATATATCCTGGCAACAGAAATATGGATGTCAAGCTTTGGATGCCAGCCACTGTTCAATAACTAAGCTATTTTAATCAGGAAGATGTATTATTTGATATAATAACATATATTTTTAGGGTCTAGTCCTGGAAGCTCTTACTCCAGTGAGCTCCAGTCTTCCAATTACAGTTTCTGGGATCAGACACACAAATGTGAACTTGCAGCAGACAGTGTCCAGACAAGAGCAGGTCTCAGTGTCCACGCCGTTAACTTACTGCCTCCCAGGAGGAGTCGCTCAAAACACAAATGTCAGCGAGTGCTCCAGAACGGAGATGTGACCCCTTCCCAAGACAGCGCGGGGAGAGGTGACAACAACCACGGCCACTGCATCATTCCAGCTGTACAACCGGAGGCTCGGATACCCCAGGGCAGTGACACTAACTATTGTGAAGAGTCTACTTTAAACTGCAGCAGTCTGCCTGAGCCAAAGGTCCCACTTTTCAGCCCAGTCCAGGGAAGGGATGCGCACGGATGCTCTTGCAGATAACATGCCCGTGTCTGTGCTCTGCCTGCAGAGGATGGGAATTCTCTTATTAGGCAGAATTCCTCCCTCAGGGAAAAACAACAAAACGGACTGCGGCTGAACCGGACCAGCTGTGTAACAACGGCAAACAGAAGCCCATAAGCATCGGACAAGCTCTCCCTCCGGAGTATCCCGAAGGTACCAGGAACCGGTGCCCACCACTGCCTGCCCCAGGCCCCACAGCACGGAGCTGCACAGAGCTGCACGGAGCTGCACTCGAGCCCTGTGTGTCGGGCAACGCGGCTGCAACCGCCCATCCCGGCGAGGACCAGGTGCTTCCACGAGCTCCTGCAGTGCAGAGAAGAGCATCCTCTGAGGACACTGCATCAGGTCCATCACGGACCTCTGCCTTAGGATAAGTGGAATCATCCTCCGGAGGCTCCCACTGCTCCCTGTCAGCTCAGCAGGGAGCCCGGCTCCAGCCATGACCGGCTCAAATGGAAATGTCTCATTTCTGGATGCCGTGAGTTAGAGCAGAAATATCTCACCCTTAGTTGGGAAAGTAGTTGAAAAGAGATGAGTGGTTGCTGTTGCATTTCTGGGAAATGTGCGATATTATATGATTTGTTAATTTGTTCCAGAGTTTCCCTTTATGCCTTAACAATACTGCTCAGTATTCAATTCAAATCGCAATGCTTAATGGCCTGTGGTCAGCTAAGCTTATCCTGCCTTTCTGTGCCAGCTTCAAAAATAAACAAAGCTGTGTCTACTGAGTGGCACAATTAGAGGGATTTATCCTGCCCCTACTCCAAGACCTCGTCCGGAACACAAAATACCGTTCCGGTTAGGTTTGGAGACGATGGATAGTGCTTTACATCCTGCCATAGGGGACTACAATAATTGAACTGCGCGTGCAGGTGCGACCACCATGGTCAAGGCCACAGACACTCAGGGCAGCCTTAAAACACAGCTAATTTCTTGCAGCAAGTTGATCCCATGTGCTCCACGCCGCTGCTGCGAGCGCCCGAGCCAGTAACTCTCCTGTGTGACATTCCAAAGGGAAGGGCTTAGCCCTGCTTTAAAACCATAAGGCAAATCCAGCAACGCTGTCTTTGCTCTCCTTTGCTGGAGATCTGTTCAGTTACAGTCTTAGGCTGAAAGAGCATTTTAAAATCCATCATGCAATGAGACAGGTCACCTTGCTGTACGTGGCTTCGACAAAAACTCTGAAACCTGATGGTAAAAGCACAGAGCTCAGCAATGGGGCCATCTCCCAAACTTCAAGCTCTTTCCCAACCCAAGGACCCTCCGTGCAAGAGACCCTCTGCACAGGGAGGGCAAAACCGCAATCAGCCTTTGCTCCCATTCCCCCGAGGCTGCTAAAATCCCAGGCTAACCCTGTCCCAGCTCCTGCAGCCCCCGGGGCGGCACACGCAGAGCCCTGCTGCTGCCGGCAGCCGCTGCCGAGCGCGCGGAGGGAGAGCGACGCTGCCAGCACCGCTCCATGCAGGTGCTCGTGTTGCACACACGCACGGGAATCCAGCATCCCGACAGGACACACNGTGCAGGGGCTCGTGTCGCACACGCACACGTATGGGAATCCAGCATCCCGACAGGACACACGCAGGAAATCCCCTGTCTCCCTCACACAACTGAGACGAGGACACGACCTGCCCAGGAGCGGGGTACGGTGCTCGGTGGGACAAGGAGAGGTGGCGCGAGCCGTCAGCTCCCTGCCCTGCACAGCTCCCCTGCCACCGCCACTGCCCGGGGGTCTGAAGTTGACCAGCTGGAAGTGTCCGGTTCTTGGGATTCCCAGTGAAATCCTGGCCCTTTGCACAAGGTCACTGAATTTAGCCTTGGCTTGCAGGACTGCAAGCCTGTAAGCCTCAGTTTCCAACCCTGCAAAGGCAGGAAAATGAACATCTCCCCTGCTTGAGAAGGGCTTGTTGAGGCTTGGAAGTTTGCAGTGTGCTGCAAGATCAAAGGATCAGAATAATGTTACATATTCAATACAGGTCCATGCGCTACTTGCAATGTCTGGAGGCGTGACAGATTGCTTAGCTTGCAGAGGAAAGCAGGAAAACAGGGATTTCACAAGCCCAGCTATTACAGTGACTTAGGGCTTGCACTGGTCCTCCATGCGATGGGCAAGCAAGGCTGTTATCACGCGGCAAGACGTAAAGCCCAGAGGAACTGCCAGTTCTAAGACTTGCCTTTATTGTATACTAGAAGAGAGGGCACTGGGCTGATTTTTCTCTTCGTGAAAACACAGCTTTTTCTTAAGCGTGTGAGTTGCCTCTCAACCATTTGCCCCTTGCAAACTTTTTCCTTCTTTGGCCCTGAGCTTGGTGCGAAACACAAGACAAACCCCAGCATCCAGAGCCCCCTGGGGCTGTGGCACCCACGGGGCTCGGGTGGCTGCAGGTCCTTATGCCTGTCGCAGTCGGCCAGGGTCTTTCTTAGAGCAGACTTGCTCAGAGAAGAAAACAACATAGTGCAGGGAAGCATGAGGACGAGCTCTCAGCTACTGTCCTGGAATCACTGTTTTTATAAACTCACCCACACAAACCTATAAACTCACACACGCTCTGGATCTCGTTCCAGCTATCAGGAAAGGTCACTCCAGTTGGACAAGTCGCCTGGGACCTCTCCAGGGTGAAAGCTTCACTCTGCTTCTCTGTAAGGCGGCAGCACACACATTTACGTTGCTAAACCACCCTCCTGCTCATCGCCATCTCTTCCAAACAAGCACCCATGGAATAGGACAAATGCAAAAGACGGCCTGGCCATCCCATGGGCGCACGCATACATGTCCACATGCCCTCTGCCAGCCTGCGTGACCCAGCTGCCAACCCCTCCATTTTGTTATATGTATTTTAGTAGGCAGGAAAACGTATAGCACAGATTAAATCCCGATCCAACACAACCCGGGGCCTGGAGCCGCACGGGTCATGCTGACTCCAGCCGGGCACTTGGCAGCCTCCTGGCTTGGGTGGCCAATGCAAGCAAAAGGCACGAAAGCAGCAGAAACCAGAATAGGGGATTTTATAAATCACCTAGGCTCCCGGTTCAGGGCTGACAGACACAAAGAAAAAAAAGTTAAAGGGCACAGAAAAATACAACAGGATAAAAATGCAACGAGTCTCAGGGTCCGCAGCAGCCAGGAAAGCTGGAGCTTTGTTTGGCGGAAAAGAGTGCGGCATCAGGACACGACTAAACTGTGGGGAGTGGGAATCTGAGATGGAGGAAGTGAGCGAAACCTCCACAAATGAGCAAAACTTTTAAGTGCGAGAATCTGAAGTCTGACATGAAAACTAAAAAGCAAGCAAGAAATGTCTTGCTTGCAAAACCTTCAGGAAAAGTGGCCAAGTGAAAGCTCACATTAATGCTGGCATTACCCAATATTGTCATTACTGAAACAATGCTGGTGAGCAGACAAGAGCAATTGCTGGACTTTAATCAACAGCGAAGACAGCCAAGATTTTATAAAAAGTTTCTCAGCTAATGCAGACAGCAAATAAGGTTTTGGGGAATGATGCCAAGTGCAAGAGGAAGAACCATGAAACCAGATCTGGAAGGACCAGGAAAGAAGTTAATGTGAATAATACCTCCAAGTTCGACAACAGAACTAAAAATCCCAAAAAGAAAAACAAAACGAACCCAAACCCACCACTACTGCCACAGCCCTGGGTAACTACTACACGTCACCCGGCTG
>VWPW01000388.1:0-13333 GCA_013389825.1 Crypturellus undulatus
CATTTACAACATTACAACAAAAGACAACTTACTGTCTTAAGCTATATCTGTCTGACGTTTCTCTCATGAGGAATTTCACAGCTGTGAAGGGTCACTGTAGGACAAGGCTGATTCTTGCTCACTCTTTGTCTATGTTGTTCATGGCGACAAAGATGAGCAGAGGTTTAGGGAGAGAAAGAAGTCAAAGTGAGGAGCTGTTTCATATGATGGATTTTATGTTTCAGGACAAATCTGCTGAGGCCTTCCCAGACGATGTCCGAGCTGATAGCTGGTCTGAGCTTGATGACATGGAGCAGCCCGGGCCGGACAGAGGCCCTGTCCACGTGTGGTCAGCTCTCACGCAGGCGTCGGCGTTGTCGTTGGAGAGTCGTGAAGAATTGGGTATCAATCAGTCCTCTACGGTTCTGATTGTCCTCTACAATACTGATACCACCTATCACATACAGGATCTAGTTTTCTCTTCGATTGTGATGAATATAACTGGAGGCCTAATACTATAAAACCTAAGCCTCACCACCAACCTGTGCAGGTGCTCAGAGCCAGCCCTTAAATTCCTTATGTTATAACTTTCCTCCTTACTGTTATGATAACTCTACTTTATGATATATATTCTGAATGCTAATAACATTGTGGGATGCGCTAGGCAGCCCAGGAAAAGAGGCCTTGTTACAAAATCCCTTCCATCAAGACTCTGTTTATCTTGTCACATCCTGTAATACCTAGAATTTCCTTTCTGTGACATCTCCCTTTTGGTTTTGGAGTGCAGGTGACACCACAGAACCCATTTCTCTGTATTCGGAGGCTGCCTTTGAGGAATTCAGTCAGTATGCTAGGGAGCATGGTAGCCAACGGTGGCAACAGGAACAGCAACAGCAACAACATGGAGCTGGGGAAGTGGAAATAGGTGGAAGAAGAGAGGAAACAACGGAAGAAGCACAGCTGATCGTCTTGGATCCAGAACACGTGAGATGACCCCAAGCCATGTCTTTCTTTTTTTTGCCAACTCATCACTGTTATTGCTAGCCATGTAAAATCTGAGAGAGTAATTATAAGCAGTGACTTAGCCATAGGTTAAAAATAACGTTTACAAAATTACTAACCCCTGAAGAATATGTCTGCTCCATCAGTATTAATCTCAGATTTGCATGTTGGGAAGTGAGCAGGATAGCAGGCAAATCTGATAAGTTTTTGTGCTCCTGAAAGAGAAGTACTTGCAGCAACAACAGGTGACTTGCAAACATTCTCAGTATCTGTTTTTCTGCTGTAAACAAATACACACTATGTAACTGCTGTCACTTGCTAGATTGTTTATAGCTAGAGTAGGAATCCAGATCTTCATGGCAGAAAATACAATGTTTTATTTGGTAGCAGGAGTAGCATTAAGTTTACTTTGTAATTTATTACATAAGTATGTTACAATTATCAACATCTTCACATACTTCTTGACAGCCTCTAATGAGAAGATTCCAGGCNTGTTTATAGATAGAGTTAGAAATCCAGATCTTCAGCAGCAAATACAATGTTTTATTTGATAGCAGAAGTAGCATTAAGGTTACTTCATAATTTATTACAGAAGTATGTTACAATTATCAACATCTTCACATACTTCTTTACAGCCTCTAATGAGAAGATTCCAGGCTGCCCTGAAGAATTACCTAACCAAGCAGATGGAAAAAGTAAATCTGGATCTTCAGGAGCTGGTATAGCACTCTGACTTCCACAGCATCCCGTCCGCGCCCAAGCTCCTGTGAGGTAACGGACTTCCTCTTGTGATTGCAGAGGACGGCCACAAAGAAAGGCAAAGTGGAGAGAGAAGAGCTCGGGGTGATTCTTTATGGAGTGCAGCAGCAGCTGGCGCAGCTGCAGATGGAGCTGGAGAAAAGCCGGGACCGCCACGCTCAGATCGCTGCCGTGCGCCAGCAGCTCGAGGACGAGGTGGAGGGGCTCCGGCTTGCTCACAAGAAAGCCCGTCAGAACACGGATGACGAACGCAAGACAGGTGACTGAAGCAGGCTGGTCGTGTTGCCCGATTCCAGTCCCAGGTAGATGAATGGATTTGAATGGAAAGCAAGACTGGATTGAAGACTGCAGTAAAATCCACCAGGAGGGATGCACTGATTGAAAGAGAGTTTCATGGATGTGCCTGGCTGCCCTGTGTCTTCTGCTGTTTCTAAGGCCACATTACTGCTCTGTCCCTCTAGGAAGATCTTTTGCATTAAGGCTGTTCCTGGCAGGTAGTGTTTTCCGTGGCTTGGCAGTCAGCAGAGTTCACTTCCCGTCACTCGGCTGTGTTTGCCTGTGGTCTCTGTAAGGGTATTTTGAGGTTATAAAAGATTGTAGGTTGTTAACCAAAGAGGATCCATCCATGTGGCAGCCCGTTCCAGTCCCAGAAATGAACTTAGCTCATCCTTTCTACAGTACAGGCATTTGATAGGTAACAGGAAGACAGCTCCAATGGTTCTTAGAGCTTTTATAGGTTATTAAAAAAAAAAAATCATTATCTAATGATCTCCCTTTCACCTCTGTTTAAAGTGTGTCCTACCAAAAAAAAAAAAAACTTTTCTGTAAACATCTTTTCCTCCTGCCTCTCTAGTTTCTGCAATGCAGACCCAGGTGGAAAACCTGGCGTTGCGTCTCTTCCACATGCAGAATATGGACGAGGATATGCGCCATAATATTCTACTGATGAAGCAGTCAACAAAGAAGGCTGAAGCGGAGAAGCTCCAAGCTGAGGTGGAAAAGAAAAAACAGGTATCAAATTAAAATGTGTTTGCCAAACCTAAGCTTATTTCCCAAATAATTACTTCCCAGCTTTATTATTTCCCAAGTAATTGCCGCAAGGTTTTCTAAAATGAGAAAAATATTCACTAGCAAGATAGTAGCACATGCTGCACAGAGCTTTTGGTAAACATTATAATCACTTTTCATGCAAGCAAAGCGTGGCGGGTGGGGGGCAGAAAGGGATTTAGTGAGGCAGTGTCGTATACTGAAGCTTCGGGGACTATTCTGTCTCACAATGTGTTGTACGATGCTGAATAAATTGAAAAATGAGCTGCAATCCATCCGTGTGTCCTGGAGCTCCCTCTGCTGGCTTCATGGCTTGTTTTTGTAATGGAATAAATATTCTATGAATATTAATACAGAATCATATGCAAACAATTGCAATAGAAGTGGATTTAGTTTTTTTTAAACAAAGCATTTAAAACTGTTAATTATTACTATTCCCAGCTGCCAGAGAGGTGGAATAGTATAATCTATGCTGATAAAAATGAAGTTACTTGAGATCTGAAATATTAATTTACTTATATAGTAGAATAATAAAAATCACTAAAGAAGGTCCTGTTCCCTTGAAAAATATCACTGCTGTGATCAGGACAATCGTTCACCCTAGAAGGGAAAAGGTTTAGCAGGAACCAAATCCAGCTGCTGGTTTAATCTTGCTTCAAGTTTATGTGCTTCTTGTTGAGTATAGTTTATTTAGGCCTAAGCTTGCATTAAGCCTGTGCTCGTGCTGGACTGTTCACCCTGACTTTGTAGGACCTCCTAGTGGAGCGCTTAACAAGAAAAGCCTACGAGCTGCAGGAGCAGGTCGCTCTGTTTGAAGCTCAGATTGTGGCCCAAGCAGAGGACACAAAAACAACTCGGCAAGCAGTAAATGAGGTAAGAGGTGACTTTATTTTTTACTTCCAGTTAATATTGCACTCTGGAGGGACTGACCCCTCTGGTTTATGCTCACATGGTATCCACAGTGTAGACTAGTGTCCTATAGTTCATTCCTGTTTACAGGAATTGGAACATTATAGCCAGTGTCACACAGAAATTATATGTAGCTTGACAAAACCTTAGCACAGCATAAATAATATTGTCATAGCTCTGTCATTGTGCTGTCCTGGGTGCAGTAAGCTAATCATGATTTAAATGTGCACAGTCTTCTGTGTTTTAATATTATATCAGTAACATGGTATTTTGGGTTTTTTTTTTTTGCCAAAAGACAGCAACATAAGTTCCTACCAAGACCAGAGACAGGATTTGGTTGGGTGGTTTTTCTTTACTTCTTTCTCTCCTCTCTCTAATTTTGACCAGAAAAGCCATCTGAAAATAGGATGTTTACTGTTATTTTTAAAATTTTCATTTGTAACAATAGTTTGGCAAAAAATGCAATGGCATAAATTATGCTTTCAAACACATTGAAGTTGTTAGTGGGACTAATAGGATGATTTATGATAATGTATATAGAAGAATAAAGATAGTTTAGTTGAAGCTAGTTCTACCCAGAGTCGGGGAATATGGCACTGTTTCTGGTTTCTTAGCCCAGTATGGATTCAGTCCATCTACGCATTCCGTCTTCCCCAGGCTAATACGGAGATACAGGCTATTAACATGGAGAAGAAGCGGTTGATAAACCACTGGAATGTTAGTTTGGCTGGAATGAGGCAAAGAGATGAAGCCTATGCTGCCATGCAGGAGCTGCTGAGGTACAGTCTGGGAGAGCAGGTCGAGGAAGGACCTCACGTGCTTTGGATGGGAGAGGTTCTAAAGCACGTCTGCGATCAAGGTTATTCCTGTATGTGCAGGATATGTCTGACTGAATGAACCTGTTACTGTGGAGCACACAGAAGATTAAAGGGAAAGGACTGTTGTTCTTCATTACTTTTTTTCATCACAAACATAACCCTCTCTCAAAAATCTGATATTTTTGGAAAGTTGCTTAGGGTTATTCTGTGCCTATTTTATTAAAGAAAAATAATTCCTTCTACATGTGCAACGTTTCTCAGTCCAAAGAGCAAGCCGCCAAGAAGGATTTATCTATTACATTCAATTAGGATTTTGTGATGCCTTCTGAAATCTTCAGGAAAATCTTATTAATGTTGCTAAAGGGAATGTTTATTTGGTCTGAAGTCTTAAAACTTGACTGATTCTATGAGAACAAACAATATGTTTTTATACAGTGGCATCCCAGTCAGAATGGGAAAGGAGAAAACAAAAAAAGAAATTGATTTTCCTGCATTTCCTTTTACATTTTAGCCTCTCCATCTATCTTCTGAAAACTTTGTGCTGTCGCAGTAGACTGGTCTATAATTTATAAAGATCTGCCTCCCCATTCATTTGTTTCTGTAATAGCATATTTGACAAAAGGAATTTGTACGTGTTCACCACACAAATCAATCCCTGTGGTGATTTCCCATCCTCTTTACTTCCTCAGCAAGTACAGGCATGAGCTCAAGTCCCTCGAAATAGATATCCATGGCTGCAGAAAGTCCATCAGGAAAGAAGAGGAGAAGAATGAGATGCTCGTCACCATCCTGAGCCGTTCTCAGAATGATGCTAATATGACGAGGAAAATGATTGCCCAGTGCCTTGCACGGCAGGAGGCCTTGAAGGTTGAATCCGAGACCTTTTCCCGCATTCTCCATGAGACAGAGCAGGCACTCAGCAGAATAAACATGGTAAGAGAAGTCGTTTGCAAGAAGAATTCTGCCAATAGAACATAGCTGTTTAATCCCCATCTCCAAACAGTGTTAGTAATCCTGCCTGTGCTCTCTGCCTCTTAGGATCAAACTGCCCGTGTGAATGAGCTGCTGTCCATCAGTAAGGATATAGAGAAAGGATCCAGTACCAAAGAGCAAATAGAGAAGGAGATCATGGCAAAGCTTCAGGATGAGATGAGGTCCAGCAAAGCAGCAAAGTACTTTGCCCAGCTGACTGAAAAGCTTCACAAGAGAAAAATGGATCTGGTAAGGTATCTTCTATTTGGGAAGGCTGAGAAAGGAAATGGGCTACAATCCTGGCCCAGAGCAATGTTTCTCAGATTTTTTTTCATTTTTTTTTCTTCATTGTCCTGGTTCTGTTTTTCAGCCCTGTAATTGAAAGTCCTCCTGGGTTTGTTACTCCTGTTAATTCCTCCAGTGATATCACTTCAGGAGGCGTATGCACGAGTTTGGCCAGAAAGCTGTGAATATGTTATTCTTTCTTTACTTAAACAGTGGTGCAGAATGATGAATCCTGGGAGTGCTTACTGGAAGCTATACAAGCTCCTACTGGAGAAAGACAGTTGATGTGCAATAGCTCTGTACTCCACCTTAAACTAACTTATATCTCTGCCTACATCACAGAATGTGATGCAGGCATTCTCTTAGTTTCTAAATAATGATTTCAATCCAAGAAACCATCAAAACAAACTCACAGCTCTTTATGGCATGATGCATTGCTCTCTTCAGGAGTTTATAACTGGTATAGATGGAAAAAATAGATCATTCAGCATGGTATTTATCATATTGAGTTGTGTGGGCTGGTTCCAACCCATCGTGCTCACACCTCTGTGTTTAACCTGAGTCTGCACAGGGTTGTGCAACATAGGTGTGTATCTTCAGTGCCTGGGAGACTGCCAGGGCTGGCTTTCCCTGTGGAAAGGGCCCTCTTTCCAATAGGTACGCGGATAAGTAGGTCAGCTTCTGCATTTGCTCTGTCAGCATCTGTCTGGCGCAGCAGAATATGGTGCAGACAATATTGACTTGGGAAAGATCAATTTATCACCACGCAGGGTGGTGCAGACGGTGTGCAAGTAGCAGGGTCTTACGGGATGTCTAACTGCAGACGTGCTGCACGCCAGCACTAAGCACAGCAGTTCTCCGTGCCTGGGGAGACAGCACAGTTGGATGAGGGAGGCTTTTGCCACTGTGGCATAGAACTTCATATGGACACGTCCTGCCATCCTCAGCCAGTAACTAGAGACATCTAAGGAAAGTGATTCCAGAAGTGAGGAGCACAGTCTCCTACTGGATTTGGGCATAGTTCAGTGCTTTTCAACAGCCTTACAGGAGCAGTAAGTGTTGCTATTTACTGTCAATGGCTGGAGAAACAAAGGCAAGGGGATGGGATGGGATGTAGTCTGCTTACACTTTGTAGCACAAACCTGTGGGTAGAATTTAAATCCCCTGATCCTGCCTTTTGATAACTTGGCACTATAAATCAATAGGCTGCTGTTAGTGACAATGATTTGTTTTCTATCTGGTGTTATTACTAGGAGCTGCATTTTTCCAAAGTAGAGAACGATACAGCCCAGATAATTCTGAATGCAACTAATACTAACTGCCAGCTGACAGCTCTCCAAAAAACACTTTCTGAGCTTGACAAGGAAATTAAAAATATCCACGACCTGATCAGCCGTAGTGAAAGCGAGATTGCAAAGCGCAGTCTCCTGATTGAGAACAAGCAAGGGGTCATCAACCTGAACAACAAGAAGTTGGACATGATTCTTTCCCAGCTCGGGGTATGTACTTTACACTTCAGTTCCGCTTTGAACCAAGGTAACTGTGCAAGTTTCAAGCAGATAAAAGCTTTTCCAGGCATCAGTGATTTAAAAACTGCATTAAATAGTGTAAACATTAACAACGGGCATTCTGTTCTTAAAGAACATAAAGAGAACCTAATAATGCAGAATCACTATGAAATGATGGTGTGCCTAGCAGAGTTTTCTGCAAGGAGTTGTTTATTCATGATGAAAATGTTGGATTACATCAACGTTCTGGAAGTAAAATGATAGATACTGCGGAGATTGACAGGAGGATCGAAGCAGTGAGGAATGACTTAAGTCTCTGGATAGCTGGCCCCATCCAGATGGTACCCAGCACTATGGGCAGAAAGAGCTTTATGGCTACCAGCTTGGAAATGAATACTACTGCATACACTTAAAAAATTTCACATGTTCAGGGATATCTGTTGTAAATGCTTAGGTGGCCATCTCGCCACAGAATCTGAGAACTTTACAGATTTTTATTCCATTTATATATATTTTATATATATTTTATATATATATTTTTTAGTTCTATTTCCATTCAGCTCATGACAAACTGAGGCAGAGAGTAGCTAAATAATGACCCCCCAAAAATCAAACAAAAGAAACAACAACAACAAAACCCTCCAGACAAAATATTTAGTGTTAATATTATTGGTTGGAATGGCCTTCAGCAACGATTCCATAAATAAGAGCTCCAGCAGCTTCTCTCTGATTAATTCCAAATCTTAACCTCTTACAGGGGCAAGAGTTGGGACCACTGGAAATTGAGATTAATGGATTGACCAAGCAGATAGAAGAATGTAATTCTGAGGTGCTGACGCTACAGAAGTACTGGCTTAAGCTGCAGAATGAGCTGGTCAGATTAACCCACGGCCGGGAGGAACAGCTAACCTCCTTGGATTTGTTAAAGAAGCAGATCACAGTCATGCAGCAAAAGAAAGTGCGCACTGAAAGTAAGTCATCCTCCACGTGTTTTGTGTAATGTCCATCACTGAATGGAGAGAAAAAAGGCAGCAAGGCTTACAGAGAGGCAGCTTTAAGACTCTTCACCCATGAATGTCTTCAGGATTCCTATATATGTGTGAGCAGGAATGCATATGGCCCCAAAAGTGATCTGGGGCTAAGAGCTGCCGTTTTTCGTGTCATAATTCTCTGTCATGATCTGATCTTGCTGTCTTTAACTTGCACAGTCAAGCCCTAAGTGATGGTCTCGTGTGTTACCCCTAAAGTGTGCAAGTAGTTAGTAGGTGGCAGCGCTTTCCTCAGCCAAAACCAACTGTCTTTCGCAGTAGTCTCTTTCCAGAATCCTTCTTTTATGGCTTTTGGAAGGATGTTCTGGCAGGCTGCATGGGACACAGCTGGCTGTGCGTGCACTGTTGCCTGGTCTAATTGCAGTCTGTCGCTTTGGCTGTGCTCAGCCCAGCATTCAAGGGAATTTGAAATCTTTCTTCTGTTCACCTGTAGATGAAATTCAGCAGGAAACAAAAGAACGGAAAGACATTGAACGTCACATGAGAAACATGTCAAATGATTTGATAAAGTTAAATATGTTGATCAACAAGAACAGCAACAGCTTTGAGGAGTTGCATTACGGCAACATTATCACAGAGAATGAGTTTGTACGGTCTCTCAAGGTACGGAGGCTTGGCTTCTCTCCAGGGCACAGCCTCCCATCCTGCAGTCTGACAGGGTGTCAAGAGTGCAGTAGGTGGCCCAAAAAAACAGATTTGTGCTACAAATAATATGACCAGAGGGAGATATTTCTATTGTAGTTATATGTAGTTATGCAGCCGGTGTAATGATGCACAGAAAGGGCAGAAAGTTTGTTTCTTGCTTAAGGATGGTGGCTTTAATTGCAGAGGAGAGGCAGGTTAGGTATACTGTTGGTGTGGGAGGAAAGGCTGGCAGCCATAAAGGGCATGAAGAGCAGCGGCAAACTGTGATCCTGTTAATTTTCCCCAGTCTGACAATACTGTTGGTTTTTGCTTCCCAAATCTAGGCAGCAGAGAAAGAATCAATTGAGATGCAGGAGAAACACAGTCAATTGACTGAGGAGAAGGAAAGACTCCTAAACAGCTTGGTGGAAGCAGAGTAGGTATCAGAGGGATTCTTGCTTTCTGCCACAGTCATTGAATGGTTCTATATGGTCCATATTACCTTCCTTCTCCAATCAGAGCAGCAAAGGTGCTTCTGCCCTTCATTAAGAAATTGAATATAGCTTAACAAGTCTTTGAAACACAGAAATTGGAGATTCTTGAGCAGCATTCTATTTTTTTAGGGCACAGTAACTGTATCATGTGATACTTTCCCTGCCCCTTCCTCTCCCCTGTTAAGCATCTAGAGTTTTGTGATTTCTTGTTTGATTCCTTTTCAGAGCAGCTGGGACCTCTATCTGTTTTTGGAACCAGCAAGAGCTGAGGGGATGTTGGCTTTAGGATTCCAGCCTATTTATGTGTGCTGGGTGTTGCCAAAATCTGTAGAGGAAGCTGCACATGGCATCTCCTCTGCCATTAACTCAGAGCAAATGTGCTACCCCAAACAATTAATTGGGGGCTATCAAGCCCTTGTCACTGAGAATTTGTTTGTTTTTACTTTCATCACGGACTTTCTAAATTGCAGAGCGTCCTGTCTGACTTTACGCTGGGGATTGTTGCTGCTTTAGGATATGTCTCCTATGCGAACCTTAAGATTCTGCCAAGCCATTCAACTTTGTGCTCAGAATCCTGAGCAAGCAGCGCATCACCCTGTTGTTTACCAAGGTGCTCATTTTCCTTTCTGTCATTGAAGGCATCAAATCATGCTGTGGGAGAAGAAGATCCAGCTGGCCAAGGAGATGCGGTCAGCAGTGGATTCCGAGACGGGACAAGGTGAAATCCGAGCCATGAAAACAGAGATTCATAGGATGCAAGTAAGCTATTAGGAAAGAGCACTGAAGAAGAAGGGTTGCATGCAGTTTATTCAGCCTCAGAGGAATTGCAGAAATATAAAGGAGGAAAAACAAAAAAACAAACCAAAAAAAAAAAAGTCTTTAGGAATAGCATATTTAAGGCTGTAGCAGTATCAGGGAAATCTCATCACCCTGCAGCTAAATTGAATTAAATATGTTCAGCATGAATGCACTTTGTGCAATCCTGCACTAACTGCATAATAGACTGCAGCAAAATTTAGCCATATCTCAGAGAATTTTCTTTGAAATATGTCTGTTACCTGATTCCGTGAGTCCAAATTATAAGCAGAGAAATATTGATTATTGAACACCACATCATATTAATGACTAATTAGAAGACATCTATCTTCTGACAAAGAAACTCTTTCCTTTCATTCTCAAGATACCTCTGCTTTTCTGCTTCTGCCAAGGCAGATGAGCTCCCGTGAAGCTTTTTGAAGATTATCTTAGACAAATTGCATAGAGTTGGTAACTAAGTGAGCTCTCTGCCTTCCAGATGCACACTGTGAAAAACTAGGTTTGGATTTGAAACAAAGTTGTCTTACCAAGGCTCATGTGTCACATAAACCTGGTTTATGTTGATAGGATGTGCTGTATGGAAGAATTTAATTAGGTGCCTTTTGCAACCATTTGATATTTTCAGCCTTCTTTAATATCTTGACAAATGGCAGGTCCGTTATGGCCAGCTGATGAAGCAGCAGGAGAAAATGATTCGTGATATGGAGGCATCTGTCTCTCGTAGAGAGACGATAGCAATTCGTGGAGAAGGTCAAAGCAAAATGGATAAGAAGCACATCACCAAGAGCGACTTCCACCGCAAGAAACAGGAGCTGCGCAAGAAGATCAGTGAAACCCAGAAGGTGAGCAAGGCAAGCGGGCTGCAGGGGTGCACTTTAGGCTGCGTTTGCCTTGTAATTAGGAAAACGGGGTCACTGCATCGTGAGCTGCTCTTAGAAGGAGAGGAAGAGGTGGTGCTGTATTCACTTAAGCCAAAATTTCCCTTGGCGGCATCCAAAGTGCTAAGGACACAGCTACACGGAGCTAGTTCTTACTGTAAGACCTACATACGGCCCTGGGGCCCGGTGATACCCTAAATGTAGCTTTGAAAATCCTGCACGATCCACTCCCACTGTAAAGCCAAGCACAGCAAGGTTACTTGATGCTGACACACTGGTTTTCAGAACACAGACCCTGCACCCTGCAGGTTTAGCCTTGCATAGTGATGGGTGCAAGAGCACCCATTTATTAAAAATTAAAAAAAAAAAGAAAAGAAAATAGAAAGGTCTCGGAAGATAGCTGGAGATGCAGCTGAACTAAAGAAGCAGAATCTGACACTTTCTTCTCTTCCAATTGCCAGAATGCTCAAGATGGCCATAAAACAGTCCTGGAGCTGGAGAGCACCCAAGCATCCCTTAATGCCACCTGCATGAGAAAGCAGCAGGAAGTTTGCACCCTGCAGGCCGAGTCTGATGGCCTTGACTTAGACATAGAATGTCTTCAGGAGAGGAAACGATGGGTGAGTCCAGCACAGAAGCAAACAGTACCTGCTACTTTCTTCTGTTGCTGGGTCCCCTATTCTCCTTGTCTCACTGCCATGCAGAGCTGGGCGTACTTGGCATGTAATTTTAGCAACGCATTAGGCTTTGTTTTTTCCAAGAACTGATGGCAATTTGAGTGTTCAGCCCAAATAAAACTGCTGCATAGCTTAATAATAAAGAATATTACTAGATACTTAGATTAAATTTAGTCTATAAATAGTTCACAGGAGCACTTCAGGCAAATTAACATTGGTTGCCTTTGCAGAATTCATGCTTTTATGCATGAATGATGAACTGACAGCAAATTTGTCTGCCCGTTATTTTTTTCCCCCACTCACATTTCTCACATTTTTTCTTGAGACTCCATGCTTAACATTCAAGGCCTTTTCCCTCCGAAGGTCCCAAAAGCCTGAGCACTTGAAACATTTTAAGGGCTCCAAATGACCTTGAATGGCTGTCTCACTAAATGTGGACGTGGCAGCATTCGGCTGGAAACATCCGCCTGAAGGACATCTTTTGTACCTCTGAAAATGTCAAGTAACAATTATCTCTCTCGAAGGCCAGCTGGCCGCTGTGAAGACGCTGCAAGCTGGAGAGCCACTTGGAGGTTTGGAATAACCTCCTGTGAAAATTGAACTTGGTAAAACTCTGTCCTGGCAAGGTTTGCCTTATATGCATGGTACTACTCTGATTTATAGATTTCTCTGTGTGTCTGTATATCTACAACCCTCAAGCTGAGGATGCCATTTGGCTGTTATAATGACATTTCATAAAATTATCTCTCTAAAGAACCCATTCCTTTTCAAAATATGACGATTACAGCACCTTCATGACACAAATCATATTCAGTTTTCCTATAGTGCCTTTATCTGTGCAGGCTCTCGCTAAAGCAGTTTCTGTTTTTGCTTCTTTTAGAATCTTCTGGAGATTGTGGCTTATCAAACACGCCAGAAACACCTGCAGGCCCTAAAGGAAGGGAAATACACCCCCCTGTGCCGCACTGAAGAAGCCTGGAGAAATGAGCAGCAGAAGCTGCAGGACCGGCTTGTCACCATGAACGTCATCGTCCAGCGGATCCAGAAGGAGCATCCCGAGCACCAAAGGACTCTGCAGTGGCTCAGGCAGCGCTTGCAGGCGAGGCTGGGGTCACAGGAAGCCTCGTAGACAGCAGGAGCCACATTTGAATAAAATGCCTGTTAGAATTCCTCAGCTCCGTGTAACTCAACCTCTCTTGCTCTTGCAGACATTGCAGGATTTGTAAGTAATGTGTGTATTTGGATTGATAGCATGCACGTCTTCCTTAAAGCCCTCCAAGGGGAGGCGTTTCTCCTCGTCTGGCTTCTCCCCGTGTTTCGAGGTTGCGCTAACGCCGCTGCCTGTGGCGCAAGCAGCGCTCCGCAGCATCACGTGCTGCCGCCGCGGCTGCCGGGAGCCTCGCGGGCCATGGCGGCACCGCGGGCCCGGGCAGCACTGCAGGCCCTGGCTCTGCTGCTGGCGCTGGTGACCGCTGCCGCTGCCCGCAGCACCGGAGCCGCCCGCTGCGAGGTGCCC